>VZRE01003873.1:95983-135890 GCA_013396775.1 Cephalopterus ornatus | reverse complement strand
CCCGCCCGCACCGCCATGGCCGCGCCGCCGCAGGGCAGGAGGGCCCGGGCAGGCCCCGGGGAGGGGATGGCGGCCGGCTCCCGGGACACGGTACGCGGCACACACAGCACACGGGACGCGGCACACGCCCCCCGCTTCACGGCTCAGGGAAGGGCGGCGGGGCCCATGCGCGCTCCTGCTGCCGCTGCCGCCGGCTCCGCCCCAGCCGGGAAGGGAAGGGAAGGGAAGCGCGGGAGGAGCCGCGGATGGAGGGGGGGAGGGATGGGTGGATGGATGGATGGAGGGGACGTGGGGGAGGGAGATGAGGGCACCGGCTTGGGCTGGAAGCGGGTCCGATCCCTCTCTGAGAGCAGGGTGGAGGCAGGTGGGGCTCGGGCTCTGCTCCCAGGTCACCGCGACAGCGGAGGGTACGGCCTTAGGCTGCGCCCGGGGAGGGTCAGGTTGGACATCCGGAGGGATTTCTTCACAGAAGACGGGATTGAACATTGGAAGGGGCTGCCCGGGGAGGCGGTGGAGTCCCCCCATCCCTGGAGGTGTCCAAGGAACGACTGGACGTGGCACTCGGTGCTGTGGGCTCGGGAACGAGGTGGGGATGGGGCACAGGGTGGACTCGATGGTCTCCAGGGTCTCTTCCAACCTCAGTGGTTCTGGGATTCAGGGACCAAAGCCACCGCGCCTGGGCTGCTGTGATGGGGAAGCTGCAGGTCTGTTTCCACTCAGTTTGGAGAATGTGTCCCTTTACTGTGGGAAACGTTTCACCTCAGTTTGGGGAACGTGTCCCCTTATTTTGCAGGATGTTTCCCCTCAGGGAAGCACTGCCTGGTGTTCCTGCGGTTTGGGGTCAGGCTAGGCAGGGAAGGGTTTGTGTCCATGTGAGGGCTGAGCAGGAGGGTGAAGGTGATGGGTTATTTCAGGTCGGAAGGGACCACAGTGGGTCGTCTGGTGCCACCTCCCTGCTCCAGCAGGGCCGTCGCAGAGCACATGGCACAGGATTGTATCCAGACGGGTCTGGGATATCCCCAGTGAGGGAGGCTCCACACCCTCCCTGGCCAGCCTGTTCAGTGCTCGGTCACTGTGCAGTCAAGTTCTTCCTCGTGTTCACGTGGAATTTCCTGGGCATCAGTTCCTGCCCATGGCCTCTTGTCCTAGTGGCTGGCACCGCTGAGCAGAGCCTGGTCCATCCTCTGACACCCTCCCTTTAGGTATTTATACACATGGATGAGGTATATTTTGGGTCAAGGGATGGAGGTGTGTGAGGCGCTGGGGCTGGTCCAGAGGCAGCAGGAGGGACGGAGCTTGGCAGGGATGTGTGTGCTGTATTGAAGCTGGGGCTGCTCCTGGCACAGAATCACAGAATGGTTGAGGTTGGAAGGGACCTCTGGAGATCATCCAGTCCAACCCCTCTGCCGAGGCAGGGTCACCTGGAGCAGGTGACACAGGAATGCGTCCATGTGGGTTCTGAATGTCCTGTGAGTGTTGGAGGGAAAGTACTCAAAAACTTGCCAAAGAAGTCCTGAGGTTTGTTTGGGTCTGTTTTACTGTGTCTAGGCACGCTGCCTCTCTGAGGGGTGGGTCCCAGCCAGGAGGGATGGACACCTGCCTGCACCAGGGCTCTCCCACCTCACTGTGGTAGTGCAGATCCAGAGAGGTGTTTTGCTGCAGCCACAGGATGTGTTCACCCATGGACAGGCCACTTGCACACCCTCTTCACTGTACAAAGCCTTGGCCTCTGGTTGAGTTTCAGATATATTAAACATAGTCTTGAGTGTTGCTTTATCAGTAAAAGTTAATTCACGCTTTAAAGTGGGGTTTAAGTGTTGACCACAAACTCCTCCCTCCAGATAAGTGCCTCTTTGAATGCAAGGACCTGCAGTGCTTTAGTGGAGGATCTTTTTGATAGAGCCATTATCCCATGTTGTGTTTCGATAGCTGACCCTAAACCACTTCATATTGTGCTTTATAAGCTTTATTAGCATGTCCAGAAACACACAACTGGAGTTTGCTGTCAGCAGGTGAAGTGCAAACCCCTCCCTGATAATTGTGCCATTTGGTGGCCGCAGAGGTTACAAATCTGATTGCTGCTGTGTGTTTGTTCCATTCTCAGTGGCACTGCAAGGCACTTCTCCTGGGAGCACTCCCTGCCTTTGGCATGGGCCCAGAGACACAGTGTGAGGAACAGGGGGAGGTGCTGGGGGTCACGGGTGTTGCTGTGCACCTGGAATTCATGGCAGAGCCCTGGGATGTGCTTTGTCTCAGACAGGGGGTGACAGCCACATTTGCATTGCAAAAACAAATATACAATTGGCCACTAGATACACTTTCAAAAATGTTTTAAATGAGAGACATAGCTGAAACTGTTCCACGAGCTGGATTTGATGCTTTCTGGTTCTCATTCCATCTGTGAAACACTGTAATATGTAATCTACATTAAGGCTCTGCTGATAACCAGCTCTCCATTTGGAAAAATGATGCCACTCTATGCTAATGTATTGGGTGACTAAGAAAGGCAAGCCTCGCATGCACAAGTTCTGAGTTGTGAGCTTTAATTTAAAAGATTTGAAGAATTTCTAGTTGTTGTGATGAAAATTTTTCAGAGCCTGTTGTGAGTAACTGATGGTGGCTGTAAATGTGCCGAGTCTGGAACAATAGCTCTGAGACATGTGAACTGCTCCGTGTCAGCATATGCTGTGCCAGATGCCAACAAACAAAACTGGAGGGAAGAACATTGCTGGGGCCGGGGCTCCAACAGGAGACAGCAAAGGAGACACTAAGAGGAGACAGCAAATCATGAAGATGTTGCACAGTAGCCCCTGAAACAGGGCATAGCGTAATTATGTGGGCTAATAAACAAAAGAGGATGCAGAAAATACACAAATTACAGTGATGACAAGGCAAAATGATGTGATGCATTGTGCTACCTACAGCTCTGATCCTGTCAAACCTGACTAGGGAATTAGGATGAGCCAGGACAGTCCCTGCAGGGCTCACTGCTGATAAGCCTCGGGTGCCAGAGCAGTTTATTGGCTCCATATTTAGGAGACAGATTGTCTCCTAAATATGTGTGATGTGTGAGGAGGTGATCCCTATCTATCTATCTATCTATCTATCACTGATTTGGGTGACTTTGAAATTCCTGGATGAAAGATACCCAGAATATCCCAAGCAGCTGAGCCTTTCCCTCTGCAATAGATGCCATCACCTCTCTCTTGTGGTTTTATGTCTTCCTTATTTTGACTGGCTGTCGCCGCGTGATTTCTGCAAGGCTTGTTTGTTGCTCTTCCTGAGCAGAGTATTCTTCATTAGTCCTGTCTAACTAAAAACAAATGGTGGGCTGCATGTGGGAATGCAGCTTGGGAAAACTGGAGATCAAAGGGAGGTCCTGACTCTGTGCTGAGAATCCTGGCTGCATTTCCCTTTAACTGCCTCCCACCGAGCTGTGCCTGGTGATTTGGAGCTCACTGCCTTCACTTTTGTGTCTGAACATCTTTCCTTAAAAAAAAAAAGAGATAAATAAATAAAGGGAGGATGGTTTCCCCTCTTCTTTCTGTTTCTTGTCAGTCCTTGCTAATTTTCTGGAAAACTTTAATGGCTCTTCATGAGGCCAGGAAGTGCTTCCACTGGAATGACCAGTGCAGGGCCCTGGTATCCAGCTCCCCCAAGCAGGAAGGGACTGATCCGAGTTGCTTCAGCCCTTGCCAGTTGTAGGTTGCTGCTGTGTGTCCACAGGGCCTGTCTGCCCTTTCCATGGATCTGAAGGTCACTCAGCTCCATCACCTCATCAGCAAGTCAGCCAGGGCTTCCAGGAGCAAACCTTCCCCAGGGGATGAGAGGGAAGGATATGGCCAGGTGTCAGTTCCCCCAGCTCTGACTTTTCGGTTTCACCTTTAATAACTGCTGCATATTTATTTTTTACCAAGGGTATCCATTTTTTTCTCAAGTAAGGACTTTTTGATCCTCGTGATTATCTTTTTCCACTATATAGTTAATTTTTTTAGTGAGGAACAAGACTAGGGAAACTGAAGAAGGGGATTTTGCCTGGCTTGGAAATGTTGGACTTCTGAGGGGTGGCTTTTTTGCCTGGGAATGTCAATGGCAAGATGCTTCTGCTGAGAGAAGCTCTAGAGAGCAGCCCTGTGCTGGCTAGTGCACAATTTAGTTCTGGTTTACATCAGGTTGTGCTTTGAGATGATGTTCATGTGAGATAACACTGTATCTTTCCTCCCTTTACTTCATGTTCTGTTTCTCTTAAATATTTTCCTTGGAGTGAAACGATAAATATTTAAGAAATGAGTTGCATTTGGAGACTTCTGAGCTTTCTCTGTTTGTTCTGAGAAGATGCTGATGCCAAGCAGTACTAGGCTCTGTTTACAAAACAAACCACGACCATAACAAAGACTCTCGAAAGAAAAGAAGGTGGGGAAAGGAAGAGTGAGAGACAACGTATTTCTGTTCCTGAAAGCTGCTTTGCATTTCCATAGCACCTTCCCTCCCAGTATTTCAGGGCACATCACAAGCATTAGTCATGGCTCACGCTGGATTTGGGAGAGGAGTGAGGCAATTCCCTTCGGAGAACGAGTCTCCCGGATATATATAACTCGGGGAGAAAGGCAAATCCTTCCCGCACTGGGGTTGCTGATCACTGTTGTGCGTTCAGAGAGCCTGTTTTGTGGGGCGCTGAACTGGGGGCTCCTGAATAAACCCTGCAGAGAACCTTTACCAAGCTAAACCAGGAAGGGTTTTGCCATCAAGAAAAAAGCATCACTACAACTAGTTGCATTAACTTCAGTTTCCAAGTAATCTTCATTTCAGCGGGAAAAGCAAGGAATTCAGTTAGAGCTGGGATATCAAGTGTGAAATCTTGCCCCTGTTGAAGGCAGTAGGAGCATTGCTACTGACAGTTGGAGCCAGGCTCTTTCCCAGAAGTAGATATTAATGATAAGAGCAAGAGATTTCATCCAAGTCACTTCAGTAGCAAGTCTGGCATGTTTGAGAGGACTCTGCGGGAGGGGAGGCAAAGGCTCTGTCATTACCAATATCCCTACTCGTGTTTTCAGAGAATAAATATATCTTTTCCTGGCAATGGGTGTATTGACTCTGTCTGGCTCATTGCTCAGCTGGTCACTCTGTGACAGGCTGTGCTCCCTTCCCCAGTCTTCGTATTCAGACATCTCAGCTCATATTCATCAGCTATAGGAGAGGGATTTCTTCCTGCAGTATTTTTTGGCTAGAATATTTTGTATTTTGAAGTATGACTCATGTAGGACAAACCCACCATATCTGTGTTATTAAAGCTGCTCATCCTTAGGCAAGGAAAGGGTGTGGTGTGTACAACAGGAGAGATATCACTCTGTGACTGCCTGGCTCCTTTCTGTACCTTCTACAGGGACAAGCCATGAGCATTTGTCACTGATGGTGCTGCAGCTTGTTGCTGCTGGGTGATGTTTTCTAGAAGGAGTGATAAACTGGAAGATATCTGAATGATGTGGTCATACCAGGTGTGAGATGGATATGCATTCTGTATGGTCAGCAGCAGAGGTAAGTAACTCAGAGATTTTACTGAGGGCTAAAAAGCTCTGGTGGGGATGATCCCTGTTATCCCCAAGGTAAAACAGCCCCCAAATTCCAAAGAATAGCTGGTACAGACCCTTTAACTGGGCACATTTCTGTACACATGCACAGCTCTGTGAATGCAAGTGACTTCTGGCCTCACAAAGATAAGCATTCAGAATAACTGAGATCAGATTTTTAATGAACCATTCATTTAGACTATTTAGCCCAGAAATTACCATCCTCTGAAATGGCTTGGCTGAAATAGTCATTGAATACTCAAAATGCTTGCAAACAGCACTCTAAATTTGCAATATTCTATAGCCTTCACCCCAAGAATTGGACATTTTTCCACCCTTTTAAAACTATTACTATTCTGTCACCCCTGTGGAGAACATTGTGCCTGGTTATAGGAGGCAATGAGAAAGATTAGAATAAATTGATTTTTAAAGCCTCGAACCTCTTAATGTTTACAAAATAGTCTCTGGGCCTGTGCATATGTAAAGTTCAGCTGTGTATAAATACAAGCAGAGCAGAATATTACTTTCTCTTCCAGCCTGTCTCTTTGATGGGCAAATCCACCCAGACGAGAGCACAGGCTGCCGAGCGGAATTCTTCCACTTACTGGGCTTCTCTTGCGTGCAAATGTGATGCTCTGCTTGGGACGGAGGAAAACTGCTCTTTTGACTGCTGGCTCTCTAATCCTCCCTTTGTAGTCTCAGAAGTGTTCCTGGAGCTATCCTGCCATGAAGCATCTGTGAAATCAAGTGACTCGTTGGGTCAATCACATGGCTGTTTCTCCGAGAGCGAACTTCACTGCAGCTGCTCTGACCTTGGTCACAGGGAAGCAAGGAATGTGTGGCAACTCTGCGCTCGTTCGCACAGTTTCCCTCTTTAACCCACTTGTGCCAGATTTTCCTGAAGTTTGCAGGCTTGCCGTTGTTTTGGTTTAATCTGACAGACCCCCCAGCAGTGGAATGGGCATTGCACCATCGGTTTTCCAAGGGGTGTGGGTGGAGAAGTGCCTCAGCTTGCTCTGGGAATGAGAGCAGAGACTGAGCAGGGAACAAAGCAGGGGAGAGGGGCCCTGCAAGGCTCAGCACTTCTGCACTCCTGTGACTTGCTAAACAAGATCTCTGAGTAGTAACTTGACACTTGGATGCTTTTTCTATGGAGAACTGACCCTGGGTTTGGGAAGCTGGTGTGAATTAGGACATATAGTGTTATACCCACCCTGGGAGGAAAAAGCTGAGAAAGAACATGAACTTAAAACATCAGAGCACACCAGTGAGTAAAGATACAGGCTAAGGGAAACCCAGCAGTGTCCTGGAATCCAGCTGGGAAAGGATACCCAAGGCACTGGGTGACTGCCATCACACTTGCAGGGTAGAGCAGCCCCTGCCTTGTTTTCACAGACACTGATTTGGTGCTGCTCCCCACCGTGTTTCATGCAAATTTTGTTGTGTAATAATTTGTAAATGTACGACTGCGTGTGGCCAGAGCTGCCTGTTTCTATTCACGTCTCTCCATCGCCTGGAGTGAGGGAACGTGGCAGACTGGAGCAGGCCCGAGGTTTAGCTGCACAAGCTGGATGAGTATCCTGTGAGAAACGCACTGTATCTTGCATTTTTAATCTTAGATTTTCTCTGTCTCTGCTAGAGAGTGGCTTAACCCCTGATACAGGAGCTGTAACATCCAGTTGTAATAATGGCAATTGTGGTATTTCCTTATACTGGGCATGGGTTGGCTTAGAGTTGGGCTGCTGTAACCCCGAGGGAGTGGCATGAAGTCTAGAGGCTCTTTAGTTCAGAAAAATGATGAGGAGTTGAAGGATGGCTGATGGATGGGTCTGAAAACATCACGGGAGGGAATGTGGAGGTGAACTGATGAGATGGGGAAAGCTTAAACCAAAGTGACGCTTGTCAGGGCTGGACCTGGGCTGGGAGCTGAACTCTGCCTTCCCAGCTGCACCCAGGGAGTTACATTCCGGCAAGGAGGGCGAGGGAAGGGAGGGAGAGTGAGGGGCTGCGCAGGGCAGGTGCCAGAAATGCCCTCTGGTACCTGCTCTGGAGCTGGGATGGACGTATGGCACTGGGGGGGCTCCAGGAGGGCCTGACGGAGCTGTCAAGTGGCAGCACGTCACACACACGATGCAGAGGCTTGGCAGGCTCTGGCTGACAGAAACTTGTGGACGGTTTTTCCCCTCACGCGCACTTTAGGCACAGCCACGTACAAGAAAGCTGTATTTCGGGGAGGAACTAGTGAAACGCATCACAGAGGCAAAGGCTGTGCTGTCAAGAGGGTTTAAGAGCAAGCAGGACAGAGCTAGACCCAATTATTTTGCCGTGTCCCATATTAAACTTCCATTTATTCCTTTCCTGAACTGGAACACTTCCTCTGATCCCTGTGCAATCCTGATGTGTCTGAAGCTCAGCCCGCGCTGGTGACCGTGCAGTGTTTGTGTTGGGTTGATCAGCACGGGGAGAACCGCCTAAATTTTTGGTGAAATTTTCATCTACCCTGGAACTCAAGGGCTGAGGCATCTTTTCTGCTGTTCTGTTGTTCACAGAATCAGAGAATATCCTGAGTTGGGAAGGAACCACAAGGATCATCAAGTTCAACTTGTAAGTGAATGGTCCCTGCAGGGATCAAACCCACAACCTTGGCATTATTGTTGTTTCCAGGGAACTGATCCCACATCTGAGGAAAGAGGAGAGATTATTTTACAAGCTTTTGTTAAAATTTTTTTTTTTTATCGCTTTTGTGGGGTTTTTTTGTTGTAAACAAACATTCTGTGAAATTCAGGGGTGGATAAAACTCTCCAGCAGCTGGTTGGAAGAAGAGCCACGACCGAACCAAGAGCTTTTATTTGGCTGCGAACTCTCCAAAAGCTCAGGGTGGTTACTTACATCAAATGCGCAAGCTGGGAACTCCTGTTTTTGTAGACTTACACTTACTTACTTTTTATTTTCCTCCCCCACCTCCGAGCTGGGGGAAGCCCAAGTTGATCCTGACTTACAAGAACTATGTAATTACAATCAGCAGCAGTAGCTGCCGTAAGATCCTGGTGCTCGGTGCTGAACAGGAATTAGTGTTGCATATTTATCTGGAGGATGAAAATATCTACAAATATCTATAAATACATTCAGTTATTATTAGAAGAGCTATTTAAGTCTTCTAGTGGTTGGGTGTCCCAGATACCAACTGAGGAAGCAAGGGAAACCTCCTCTTGCAAATGAGTTACTGGGGAATGTTTCATCCTGAGTTTTGCTGCTCCAGGGCAGTTTTCCTGGGCAGGGCACTCATTTCAGCTCAACCATTCATCTCATCTTTCACGAAACTTAGTCCACAACTGTAAATATTTGTGGCAACTTGCCCTGCTGTGTGACCTTTAACAAAGACAGAAAAGCTCTGGAAGGCTGCTGATGTTTTAGGGCACAGCCTTTAAGAAGACTAATTAATGTAGCACTCAACCAATGGTTATTAGCGGGTTTGTTTTAGGAAAACTTCTTTTGTAGGCGCAAAATACTTTATGGTGCTTTTTTTATGCAAATAAATGATTCTGCAGGAATTAAATGAACTTACAAGTAAATGTAAGAGTCTTTCAAAGTGAGCATCACCTACTCAGCCCTCACAAGTTACCTGTAGCTTTGGACCTCACAAAGGTTAACACAGAACTATAAAACTGAAGACTTTGAAACAGCTCAAAGCTCAGTACTTTTACCTTCACAGAACTCACAGTACAAACTTACTGAACTACTTAGTAATGATCTAAAACTTCACCCTGATTTTGCTGTACTGAGGGTCAGTTTGGAATATTCCCACAGTAAAAACCAGAAATCACAATAATTTTTAAGGGCTGGTGGACCTCACCACATACTTCTTTTAGGCCTGTATAGACATTATTTCACTTAAAGTACCGTATAAAAACCTTAATCTGCAGATTAAAGAAACGTTAAAGCTGCAAAGTTTAACCTGAATCAGTGGATAGAAGACGTCAAACAGAAAGCAAGCTGAGGAGATGAACACTGAATTCAAGAGCTGTGCAGCTGGGAGTTGCTGCAGAGCTGGGCAGATACCAGGGCTACAGCGCTGGGAGAAAAGGGGGATTGTTGCACATTTCAGGCTTCTGGCTGTTGGCACTGGCCATCCTGAAAGCCTGAAATGGGAGAGGCAGAGATCCTGAGCACCAAGCCGGACTAAAGTGTTGAGCTAGAGGAGAAGGTGATAAGAACTGAGCACAAGAGATGGGGCAACTTCAACAGCAGGTGGGAGATGTTCCAGCTTTCTGTACCTACAGGACATAGCGATAACAGGGGGAGTAAAATTCCCTGTGGATGATTTCTGCAGGAATTGAGCTGGGCTTGTGCTGGGAACCAGCAGCTTAATTTGGCTGTTCCAGGCTCTGCACAGCCAACAGGGGCCACTCTGGCCTGTGGGCACTGGTCAAGGATCCCAGATGAGGGCAGGCAGCATCCCAGAGAGCCAGATGGAGCTGTGGGAGCGGGGACAACCAGGGGGAAAAAAACCACTGGAAGGAAGGGAAAGGTTGAGGGTGGCTTAGGGCAATGGGTAGGACAAAGGAAGTAGGAGAAACAAGGAGGGAATTTTGCTAAAATGTTCCTTCACTGATTGATTGAACCTACACTGAGGAGAAACTGGCCTTAGGTCAAGTCTGCAGTGCTTTTATGTGATTGCTCTGCCTCTGAGCATCCAGAGTGACAGCTGGGCCTGTGGGCAGCAAACAAGAAAGGCATAAGAAATGTCCCTTCCAAGGACAGTTCCCCAGTATACCCTTTACATGCCCAGCCAGGAGCTGTGGGTCTGTTTTACCCCCCCCAGGCTCTTTTGTTAGGAGGTGAATAGGAAGTGCACCCACCTCCTTGCATCTGGAAATTTGTTTTAAAATGCTGCATCAGCAGTTGTGGCACTTTTTTGGAGCTCATTTATGATATGGGAGCTCTCAGCTGTCCCTGGAGCAGAGCCATGTTCCAGCAGCCCCCTGAAATACATGTTAAATTAAATTAAATATGTAGGTCAGAAAACAGAAAGCACATCCCCATTTATTTAAGAGATGACAGTTTCGTTGCCTAATGCTCTATCACTGGAGCTGCTGATCATTTTTTGAAAGTAATATAATAACAGCTTTGTTCTCAGCTCAGAGATTAAGGAGGGTCACCAGGTGCTGCTTCCCAAAGGGCAGGTGCAGGTTATGTAGTGACAGGACACAGGGAATGGCTTTAAGGTGAAAGAGGGCAGGATTAGATTAGGAATTAGGAAGAAATTCTCCCCTGTGAGGGTGGGGAGGCCCTGGCACAGGTTGCCCAGAGAAGCTGTGGCTGCCCCATCCCTGGCAGTGTCCAAGGCCAGGTTGGACGGGGCTTGGAGCAACCTGGGCTAGTGGAAGGTGTCCCATGTGCTGGAATGAGATGGTCTTTAAGGTCCCTTCCAACCCAAAACATTCTGTAGTTCTGTCATTCAATGGCAATAATAATCATTAAAAATACCTACCAGGGGATAAAGGATGAGGATTGCTGGGATAGAAGAAGAGTTACTGACAAGCAGCAAAGTCTTCAGAGCAGAAGCTCTCTCTGTTCCATGAATAGGCTGAACGTAAATCCAAGTGCTTCTCCACAGTGATACCAAACCAAAAATTATGCCTGAAATCCTACTGGCAATTGTTGTCCCTGAGCCTTCATTATAGCCCTATTTTTTTTCCTGTTATTCCAGCCCTGAAGGAATTGGCCAGGGAGCTCCTGCTGCCTGGCTGGTTTGTGCTGACTGTCCCCCCCAGCTCTCTGGAGCAGTTCACACAGCACTGAGTGAAAGGGATGCCTGGTCTGACTGAATCATTCCTCATTAGCTCAGTGGGCAGCAGATTTAGGAGCTAGATTTGCAATGAACATTTATTAGATTTTGTCTCTTCTGGGGATAGCTAATTTTTTTCTTACCATCAGATTCCATGACTTAGCAGCATAATTAGCTATTAGACATATATACTCCAGTCAAGAGCTGCTTTTTAATTTTTTTGTAAGCCTGCTTAATCTAGGAGACTTTCTTTTCTCATTTATAGGGGAGTTTTGCACAGTTCTTCTGACAAGTCCAAGATAGCCAGTGGGAATGAGATCTGTAATTAATCCACTGAATGCTCCGTGCAGGCAGAACAGCTCTTGGGTGAAGAAACTCTCCAGGCTCTGGAAGGTACCTGGCAGGAGGGCAAACACTGTTAGAGTGGTGGGGTTTGTCACGTGGTGGGTTGTGCACCCCGTAAATTTATTTCAGGAGGGAACAAAATGCTGTCTTTCACCATTCCCCTGCATTTTGAACAGTCCCATGTGCATGATTCTGCACTTTCTCATGGAGAGCTGATTCACTGGGTTTCTAGGAGCAAAAAATAAATTAAGTTTGAGTCCATTTCCCCCCCTTTCTTGTAGATGTGTGTGCGTTGAGGGGGTGGTGTGTTGAAAGGGAGCTCAGCACTGAGAGCCTGAACTGTGGGAGGTCCAGATTCAGCCCTGGCACTGCCAAGCTGTGTGAATTTGGTCACGTCTCCTCACTGTCCTTTGGCTTGGCATCCACAGAAATAACTCCAGAGATTTTGTGGTAAAATGGGAGCCCCTTGGCTGCTGCAGCATTAGGGTTTGTCACAGAAGTGTTAAACGTGGTGGGAAGCACAGAGTGAGGACGGTTGTCCCTTTCAATTAAGCTGTTCTTTTATGTAACACTGCTTGGTTTACTGCTCAGGAAGTATCTTAGTTTCTTGGCTCTCTGGCTGCTGTAGTACCTGCCATTTATTGCAATTTACTTGGGGGACTGCTCTCCAACTGCCTGGTGTTCTTGGATCAGACACAACCCCCTTTGATTCCTGTTGTCCTTTTGTCTTTGCTTACTTGGCTCTAAACATTTTGTTCCTGAACACAGGCCCAGGTTCTCCTCTCCCCTCACGCTGCAGCAAACCCAAACACTGCTTCTGAAGCAATTCCTCAAGAAGCATTGACACACATGAAGGGAATTAGTACTCTTGATTTTTACTTTTTCCCAAGTTTAGTCAACGATTCTGAACTGCTTTTCCCAAGTCTTCCTGTATTAGTTGACTACACTTTGCCTGGTGATAATCCACATTATTTTTCGAGTTACCTGATCTTCCTTCAGTGCTTTGTAGTGACAGCAGAAGCCACACCACCAGTGGAGTTGTGTGTGCAGCTGCCTGACTGCTGGGTGGATATCCCAAAAGCCAGGCATGTCCACACAGCCGTATTCCCAAGGCAAACTCACTTATTCAATCACAAAATACCCACAACATGGAGTGAAGACTGATAGGGAATGGGGCAAAGTCTGCAGGAGTGCTGGCTCTCTGATTTGGATCTGGAGGCAAGACCTCTGCTAATGGTCTCCTGGTGGAGTTTGCCAGAAAGAAGGAACAAAATTATGTTCTTGATGTAAAAGCTGCTTTTCTATTACCTCTCCTGATCTCCAGGGAAGAGTCGAGTTGGCAAAAAATGGAAAATAATTAAGGTCTGAACAGAAATAGTAACTGTCCCAAGGTGTTCAGTGTTATTCCGTCACGGTTTTCTCCAGACTGAGTCCTTTTCCCATTTTATTGCTACATTCTGTGTCAAAAGGTCTCCCAAAGTGACATTTGGGCTAAACTGCTGTTCTCAGCTCCTCTGCACTGTGGCACTCTGGTCACACCAGCACCTCCCTGTGCCTGGAACTGCTTTGCACTCAACCAGCTGCCCTTGGCTTGGGTTTATGGCAGAGTTGGCACCAGTATCCCAGTGTCAGAGGAAAAAAAACAAACCCTAAACCACAAACAAACACAAAAAACCACACACACACACACACAAACCAGTGGTAACTCTCAAGGCCAGGCTGGACTGAGCTTGGAGCAGCCTGGGATAGTGGAAGGTGTCCCTGCCCATGGCAGGGGGTGGAATGGGATGGGCTTTAATGTCCCTTCCGACCCAAACCAGTCTGGGATCCAGGGTTCACATCTATCCTCTTTGCTCCTCTCTCCTGGATTAGACCAGAATTTACAGGAGCTGAAGTGTGCCCTGCTCACATCAGGGCCTCCTTAGGTCTGTGCAAAACTGCAGCAGATCCCATCCAAAATTTCTTGGTTTGGATTGTATTTAGCCTGAGCAGCCTGATCTCAGTATAGCTGAGAGGAGGAGAAGTGTTAACCCTGTTTTGTAAATGGCCAAAGCTGCAGAGACTGGAGTGGAGCAGGGACTGTAATCCCTAATTCTAAATTCTCTATTAAAACCCTAATCCCTGGGCAATCCTTCTGCTTCAGGCAGAGTTGGGGATGGATGGGGTATAATTTATCTGAAGTGATGCACCTGCTGCTGTTTAAAGCCACTTATTTTCCTTCTGGCCCTGTGTCAAAGTGGCTTTTTTATTTTATTTTTAGTTTTTGACTGCCGAATTAATTTTTTGCTGGAGTGATTAAAAATTGAACTGTTTGCATTTTGTAGGTCCCTGTTGGAGTCCTGTAGTTCAAATACTTCAGTAAGTTCCATGTAGACTAACAGTATCCTGGGACTGATACAGGTTGATGCCTGGACTGGTTAAAGAGGAAAAATCCAAGCACGTGGTTTCCCGAGTTCACTGGCTGGTGAGAATCAAAACATCTCCTGATTTGCTTGAGGATCTTAATTTTTTTGGAAGAAATTTAATGGGAAAAGGGAGAAAAATTCAAACACTTCACAGAGAATATAGACAGAAAAGAACAGCAGGATGGGGGGAGTGTGGAAGTAGGTCAGATGCATTGCAGACAAAAAAAATCATTATTATGATTAGGAGAGATTAAGGAAGGCAAGAGCAAACAGCATCAAAGGAATCCAATTTATCAAGCCATTTAAACAAGAGCATTCCTTGCAAAGCAAGTTCTCCATACTGCACATCAATTTGGAGCAAAATGAGAGGAGACTGTCCCACACTATATATTTAATTCAATATCTAGTCTTCTCTAAATTAATCCATGGAGAAGCCCGTTTTAATTGTCGTGAGGAACAAACACTGCAGAACTGCTGCCCACCTTCCTTGCTTGAGTTCTTTCAGATATCTCATTTTTCAAGCTCTAATTACCACTTAGAGCTCAGGTGAGGGATGCACTGGGGTAATGGCAGCGCTGGCTGACAGCACTCAATCAATCCCTGCTGCAGCACATCAGGTGCTTCACATGAAATAAGGAGAGCCTCATCTCCAGGATTTCATATAAAGGGCAATTTATAAGGGTGAAGTTATTTCATCTGAGGACGTTAAGAAACTTGGCAATGACAAGTAGATTTTTGTTGCTTAACTTTTGGGCAATGAGGAGCCTGGGAGATGTGACCAGAGGTGACTCAGTCTCCTTTTCTGCCCTTTTTTTTTAGTTTTGATGAGCTTCTCTGTCTCAAGTGCCATAACAGCAAGGACATGGATTTTGAGTTGGATGGGGTTTGCTTGCCTTGTTTTCATCAGAAATGAATACTGAAAGCTTTAGCTCTGTAAAACAGAACATTCTTCTCTTCCAGCATGTTTTGAGGGGGTTTTTTTGATGATTTGAGACCTTAATGGTAAACATAGGCAGTGTCTCTTCATTTGCAAGAGGCCTTTTGTAAGACAGACCCTGTGCTGCATGAATTCTGTTATAACTGAGATTGTGGGGCCTGTGAGACAGATCCTGAGCTGGATGAATTCTTTGACTTCACCCCAAGCTGGAGTGCTCCTTGCGTGTTTTTAACGTTGGCTTGGGTCCTCCAGACAGAAACCACAACCTCTGAGCTGTTTGACAGAGCTCAAATGTTTCTTAGCAGGAGCAAGCTGTCAGAAATTTAAACAAGATGTGGATGTCTCTTAGCAGTGGGTTAAACACTGGCTGAACATCTGAAATCTCAGAGCTCTGCTGCCAGGGCTGGTTGTACAGCCTGAACCAGGCCCTGCAGAACTGCTGACTCGAGCCAGAGTGTGGGGAAAGTTTGGCATTTCAGAAGTTTTTCATTAACAGCACATTTTATGCCACTCATTAGTTGCCTATTCAGGAGGAACTGGGGGATGAAGGATGCTGGAACTTCCAAGTGTTCGTTCCCCATCCAGCTGAAGTTACAGCTGGGGCATCCTCAGCCTTCCAAGACGAGAAGTCAATTCTTTTCTGCTGCTTTTGCAGTGATTTGGGGCAATACAAACCCAGCCTGAGTGGACTCCTTTGTTCCTGACTGGCTGTGACATTGTCACTCTGGCAGTGTCACCCTTCATGTCCAGGCGCTGCCACAGCTCTGCTCTTTGTACAGCAAATATTTCTGATATTTCTGACTCTCCTTTGCTTGGGCAACAGAGTGAGTGTGTGGGGAAAATCTCGTCCCAAGTCTTGTCTTGGACCTCTTCCAAAGATTGGCATAAATGTGGGAGCAAGCTATTCATCTTTTTATCTTGATGAAA
Organism: Cephalopterus ornatus; assembly: GCA_013396775.1. Taxonomy (NCBI): domain Eukaryota; kingdom Metazoa; phylum Chordata; class Aves; order Passeriformes; family Cotingidae; genus Cephalopterus; species Cephalopterus ornatus. Next base: position 119,921 of record VZRE01003873.1, on the reverse strand, counting down.
CTCCAGATCTTGATGGTTTTATGCATGTTAAAGGCTTCCTTCGAGTCTTGCTACCACAGCTCCAACTGGTTTAAGTTGCTCTGGAGCTTCTGGGTTCAATAAAATGATGGTAAATTATACCTGTAACATTTTGGTCCCGTTTTGCTGCGTGGTTTTTGCCTGACAATACCAGGGAACTCAATCTCAGGGGTCTGTGGTCCAGCACCCTGTGAAATCTTGGGTATGAGATGACAAGGTTTAGCATTTCAAGCCCTTCTTTGGAGTGCAGTGGTGGGGGTTGGTCCAGTCCGATGGTATGTGGGCTTGGAAGGAGAAAGGGAGCAGCAAGGCTTGAAGTACAGCTGCTTCTTATAAATCAGCACACTGGAAACACACTTGAATCACGTAGTGGAAAAGAATAAGGAAAAATTGGGCCTTGCCACAATTGTCTGGATATTTGGGCTCTGTTTCTAAATGTGCTACTGACTCCTGTGACATCCTTTTAAACACCGTGTGCTCAAGATTTCCCATTTACAGGAACACTGGCAATGGTTTAAGACTTAATTAATGTTGATGAAGAACACTGCGTTGCTGTGAGAGCTGCTGGGAAAAAGGGCGAGTCTTGCCATTATTATTACTATTAGTATTGTTCCATCTTGAAGCTGTCAGATTACATAAATCTGAGCAGATGCCTTAAAGCATTGTGTGCTGAGGGAAGCTCTCTAAAGGAACAGATTCCCTTTTCCTTTGTCTTGGACTAAAATATCCTAATTGTACAGGAAGATAGGACAGCTATTGCTGAAAAGGAGGTAGAAAAGGGTAGGAAGGAAGATAATGCACCTCTAGAAAAAGAAGACAGGGGAGAGAGCTTCCTCCAAACTGATAAAGGAATAGGAATTATCTCCAACCCGGCCTGTTGAGACTGTCCAATAAACACTTTGACATTAAGGGACTGTGAGACAAAGGCTGTTCCCTGAACACTCTGGAGTCTGAGATAATAGCATTTAATGGTATTTCTTTTTCACCTGAAAGTCTTAAAGGTGTTTTAAACGCATCAGCTGGACACCCAAACTCATTTGCCTTCTCTGTGGCAGTCTGGCCTAACTGGTCCGTAAACTTTGTGCTCAGAAGTTGAAAACCTTGGCTGTTTCTGTGGGAATTCTATGGGGATTCCACAGGGTGCTTTTAACCAAACATGATGGACAGAATTATATTGGAGATTAATAGAGCTATAAAAGACAAGTATTAAACCACGCTGCCTAGAAATCCTGCAACATTAGGAGTTACCTATACACGTTCTCCTTTCCTGAATCCCTCTCCAGGGCCTAATACAGAACTTTCTAGGCTCTTTCTAAGGCTGCCCCATTTGTTGCATTGCTCTGTGAACTGCTGTGACACATCTGCTGCTTTCTGATGGAGTTACTGGAACTGGAATCACCGGTGGTGCCATTATTCCTTACATAGATGATTTAATTACAGCAGTGAGATGTTACAGGGTTAATTAATTGTTGCTTATTAAGTGCTTTGAGACCTTTGAAAGATGCTCCATATGTGCAAGGGATGATTATTAGTTATTAACAGTGATGCTCCCAGCCATTTGCAGGGTAAAAACAATTTAGTTCCATTGTGAAATATTAAATTTACAGTCCAGTTGGCTTCATGGCACATTTCAGGTTGCAAGTGCAAAGCCAAGTGTGGTGATGCACTGTGCCAAATTTGGCTTGTGGGAGTGGTTCCCATCAGCTTCCCCCGGAACAGAAAGGAGCTGGGAATGCAGCAGGTTGCAGAAACTGGAGGAGGGGGTTGGGTGGGAGGAGGTTCCTGAGCTTCCAGTAAAATCTATGGGAAAGGGAAGAGCTCACAGGAATATTGAGGTACAGATTTAATGATCTCTAAGCCACGGTCACTGAACGGCATCCATTGGCTCGTGGGCAGCCTTGTGGTTCCACTGCCCTCAGAGCCACCTTCTCCTTTGGAAGCTTTTCCTAAACATTCTCCCCATCAGCAGCAGTGAGAGGCTTGTCTGAGCTCATGGACTGTGTATCTGGGTGGAAAATCAGGCTGCCTAAGCCTCTGCTATTTATCCTGGCACTCAGGATGCAGTGCTATGTCTAGAGAGATATTTCATCAGTTCTCAAAATTTAATAACTCAGTGTGTCAAAATATGAGCCGTTCAATTGCTGGAATTTCTTTACTCCTTTCAGAGAGATCTCTGTTCCCTTTGCTCCTTCTTGCCACAATTTTTCTTCCTTGTATTGAGGAATGAACATATTTACTGATGAGAAGGAGGAAGAGACAGGATTTTGTCCTTTTGTTGCTTCCCGTGAACAAGCACAAAGTGCCTTACAAGGCTTTTTCCATACCTGGAGGTTCAGGATTTGTTTCCATCCCTGAGATGAGCCCACGTGCTGTGGGGGTGTGTGTGAAGGTTCTGCAGTGCCTCAGAGTGGAAGGGGGCAAACACAAAGCAAGCTCTGAATCCTGTGCCAAGCAAAGAAGACTGACGTTAAAATCAGTGGGAAAACCTTGTTTTCTGTCCCTAGGAAATGATCACTGGTCACTGCAGCAGCTCCTCGGGCTGTGACCCATCACAAAGGCGAGGACTGGGCACGGCTACGGAACAAGGGGTGAATAGAGGGGCCTTCAAACATCCCCTGAGCTGGAGAACCTGGGCAGGGGGTGTGAGAGTGCCCACAGCTCCTGCTGGATTGCACTGAAGGGTCTGCTCCAACTGAGGACTCTGGGATGTGGGAGAGAACCAAAGGAGTTGCCAAAGGGTGGACTGGAACCCCTGCAGCACATTTCTGAATTCTTTAGCTGTACAAACCATCTTACAGGTAGAGCTGGAGCCCTAAAATAACATGTCTGCTGGCTGCTACACATCTTAGGGGGTTGGTTTCTGCATTTCTAGCCTTCCATCCAGTCCCTCTCCCAAGGACAGTGTTCGTTGCTGGGGAGGAGCAGAACTGCCCTGTTCCTGCTCAGGAATTCCGTGCAGTGCATCCTGAACACCTGATTCACTCTGCATATGCACACGGGCTGTGAGCTGCATGTTTAATGGCTCCAGAATTCCCTGCCAGCCTTAGTCCTGCTCTGCAGGTGCTGTAGGGATGAGCTCAACATACCCAATGGATATGTTCAGGAGTCCTGGACACAGAGCTGCTGCAGGATACCCAGAAACCTGGGAAAGCGCATGTGATCTTCACTCCTGCTCAGATAAAATCTGCTGGAAGGAAAAACAACAGCAAAACCAACAAAAAATCCCATTTATCTGAAAGCCCTACATAAAAACAAGTTGGTTTGGGGGTTTTGTTTGACTTTTCTGGGGTTGGTTTCTTGTTTTCTTCATCACTGTTTAGCACTGAAGTGTGACATCCAGTCATACAGGATTTTTAAGCAGCATGAAAGATTGTCTGGAAGATTCTTCCCAGTTTACCGGCACTGTCCTCTGGAAAGTTTTCACCAGTTGTAATGGACCGAAACCTTTTCCTGTTCTCAATGAGCAAAGATCTAGGTCTGTTTTTCAGCTCGATGGTTTAGGGGGGCTTATTTTCATAGGAACTGGCTTTATTTCCAGAGAATGAAGATAACTGTAAGGGGAAATGCCTTCCTGAAGGTGTAGGAATGTGTATGGGGACACCAGGAGGACTCAGCACCTGAACACATAAACTTCTTTGGAGAGAGCCTGTTGCTGTTTCCCTGCATATGTCCAGCAGCTGGTACTGCTGGGCCACAACTGGGGCTCTGAGATGCTCCTGCAGCACAGATGATGATTATAAAAATTCCCCTCACATCACTGAGTGAGTCAAGGAAAACTCCAACAAATATACAGTTCAAACTTTTATATTCTGATGGTGCAGGTTGGGATTTCTGGCTTCAACAGCAGGACAGAGGAGGAAGTCAGGGCAAATTCCATTGGAAAGCCTGTTTCCCTTGAGCTGTTCTCTAGTATGAGATACTGCAAATGCTGTGGCAGGTAGAGACGTGCATTTTTCTCAGTTGCTGCTACAGCCCAGAAATGCAAATTTTTTTATGCTGCAACTGTTTTGACTCAGAAGAATTATTGTCTTTCCTGTGCTCTGGCTTTCCTGGGCTCTGGTCACCCCTCAGCCAAGGTGTGCTGCTAGGCAGAGGCAGAGGGAGGGTGGCTGGGTGCCCATCTTTGTGGGTGAGAGACTATTTTATTAAATCTTCCTGGACGGGGCATTTCAGTTTCTGTGGCTCCGGGGCTCTGGAGCCTGAGCCTGAAACGGGCTCTGCTCCTCGAGGTGCCAGGAGGGATCTGCCAGGCTGTGGGTGGGAATGGCACGGCCACGGCCGAGGTCTGAGCTCCAGGATTCAGCCCACGCCGTGATTTCCCCACTGTGGTGTCAGAGGCACAGAAATCCCTGTGGGGAGACGCTGGTGGGTCACGAGAGGCACCAAGGGACGCGTCCTCACAAGGCAAGGCAGGAGAGCAAATTGGTTTTGCACGGCTGAGTTATCGCACGGGGACTTACTAAAGATGAGCCATAAAATTTGCCGAGTCTGGTGTACAGTTGGAAGGATCTGGTTTACTATTTTATCCATGAAACCACTCTTTTAATATTCAGTTCCTGCTCGTGGGATTGAAGGGATGGGGAAAACCATCTGCAACATGATTAGCGGTGTCAGTATAAAAGAGATCCTTTAACAAGGTGTTATGGCAGTCTGTTGTCTTCCTCCTGCTTCAGCCAGCCCCTCCACCCCAGTGTCTTTATTTTCCCTGCTTAGTCAGCAGGTTCTAAAGCAGATTGAAAGCAAGGATGAAAGCGAACAGCCCTAAAAATGCTGACCTCTCAAAGTGCTGCACCCTGTCATTCAGGCACCCAGGGACAGAAGTACTACCAACATCTTCCTCACAGCAGGCTTTAATCTCCCTCTGGGGAGAGGGAAAGTAATTTACAAACAGTGATGCTAAAATTAAAAGCTTAGAAGGAATAGCTCCTCATTCGACCTAAAGTAGGTGGTGTACAGAACAAAGAGGAAAAAAGCAAACCCAGTCTAGTTTTCCCTTTTCTGAATGTATTATTTTTTTGAAGCCTGGATGAATCAGCCTGGTGTATCGAACTCTCAGGGTGGTGGAGGGAGTGCAAACTGCAACCTGGTTTTTGTGAGTCCCTCTGCTCAGCAGCCTTTGCTCACAGGTTGTATCTCATGTTTTTGTATTCCTGGGCAGAACAACCTCAGTCAGCCCTTTACAGCCAGACTGGGAATAGGTCCTGACTGATGGCTTCTGGCACTGCTTTCTCCAGGAATCCCATTGGCATTCCCACTGACAACACCATACTGCTCCTGCTATTTCCCTTTCCATTGGCTGCTCCAGCCCCTTTCCGTGATCCCAGAGCAGTCTGGCAGCTCAGTGGAGTGTCCAGGACTGGAGAGGAGGTCTAAGGCTGGACTGGAGTCCAGGAGTGCTTGGAGTCTGTGCCTGAACATGGGACACTCAGCTCCTGTTGATTTATTCCATGAGACACTTTCCAACTGCACAGAAAGTAAAAGGACTTGGTTAATGTTGATTTAACGCCCAAATTTTTCGTGCCTTTTACACAGGTGCTTTCTACATAACACATCTCCCTCGTTTTCCCAGTCATTTAATTTTAATTGAAGACTCAAGGCCCCTGCACAGGTAATACAACACTATTCAATGAAGGTGCTTTATCAAAGCAAAACAGAACGATAATGTGGGTTTTTTTGTTTTATTGGCTTTTGTTTTGCCAGTTGGCTGAGGCACCAGGTAGTTCTGATTCTGCCTTTCCTGCTGCTGCCCTTCACCCTGTGGGTCAGCGCTGCCTGTGAACCTCTAAATGATGTGTAAAGAACACTCTCTCATCTCTCTGCCTTCTGTCCAAGCTTGTCTTTGATCCATCCTACCCTGAATCCATATTCAGTGTGTAAGCTACAGCTCAAGCCAGAAAGAGGGCCCAGTAAAAACCCAAAGTGCAACAAAACCCTCCTGCTTTGGAATTCAGAAGCTTTTAAAACCTCGATTAGAGAAGACACTAATGACATCTGATTCATCCAGTAGTGTGTCTTTAAACTGGTTTGCTGTTTTCAACACAAAATCTTGGGGGTCCTATACAAAGGAAGGTCAGAATTCTTCCCTGCTTCGAAGGAAACTGAGACGCAGGCAGGATAGATGACTGATCACATCATGAGTTCTGAGACAACTACAAGAAGATGCCTGAGCTAATTCTGAGCTAATTGATGCAATCTAAAACTCACATTGTTTTCCATAATTGTCCTGTTCTGGGAAGTCCAGCCTGCATGACTTTATAAAAGTAGAGTGTTGGATTTTTCCCCTTTCCATGGGGAAGATGAGTCTGGGAGACCTTTGGAGATACCAGAGAACACTTCATTTGGTAAGAGTGAAGACTTTTCTCACTGCTTCCCCTCTGTTTGACTGTGACCTGTGAGAGACTCTGCTCGGGAGCTCCGGAGGAAGGGAGGACATGGGACCCTGACACATGGCCCAGGGTGCTGTAAATCATTGCTCTGGGCCTCTGGAAAAGCACCGGGAAACTGTCAGGAGTGGAGAGAGGGCTGGTGTGCGAGGAAGAGAAGAGAGAGCTGAAATGGTGGGGGAGAACGAGAAGGAAGAGGGCGACAAAAATATGTGAGCACAAGAGGTTCAAAGACATTCTTTGGCTGCTTCTGCCTCTGTGCCTGCACTGGCTCAGCCGGTGCTGGGGCCGGGAAGGCCCCTCTTAATCTACATTTCCTTTTCCTCTTTCGCTGGGAATGGGAGTCCTGTGTAAGTGACCCTGCTCTCCCCCTTTCCCTGTCCGTTTCCTTTCCCAGCAGTGTCTCTCTGGGATACGTGGCCATCTGGCTGTTTATTGCAGCATGAGCTGAACCCTTGGATGTATCCTTTGGAATGTGGTCCTGCTTTAGTGATTTCCCTGTCATCCCTTTGCATTTTGTATAGGTCTCGGTCTCGCTCCCGCCCCCGGAGCCACTGCTGTGTGAGTGCCCTGTCCTGCTGAATCCCACGGACTTCCATGGTTCCTCTTTTCCCCACAACTTCTCAAGATTCTTGTTTGGTTTCTATTATTTTTATTCCATTTTTTTCCTCACGTTTCTCTGCTTCCTGTTAGTCCAGGGAGCACGGTCCCACTCTGAAAGAGTGTCTGGCTGCAGGCATCAGCCTCCCCTCTGCTCTAATCCCATCCATCCTGGGTCAAGACTCTGACCTCGGAGGCATTGCTGGAGGCGGAAAGGGAAGATGCAAACGATGATTCCAGAGGAAGTTCAGCTTTAAAAGCTTTTAGAGTTCAGCACTGGGATAATCAGCAAGAATCCTCAGCCCTCTCCCTTTGTGCTCTGAGTAAAATGCACAGTCCAGTCTGCTTAACTCCTTCAGTGCCAGGAGCAAGCAAAGGTGTTGGCAGAGAGACAGGGAGAACAAAAGGGAGCATCTTCCATGAAAAATCCAGCTATTCTGTCTCGGTAAGAGAGCACAAGGTACCAAGAATATAAAGGTGAAATTGGAGTCTGTTCTGGGTACTTTCATACTCCTTTCCTCTTCCAGGATATATCACAAGAGAATGTTAAATATACAGCTGCTGCAAAGAGATTTCTGAATGGATTTCTCATGAAAAAATGGATTGATTTTAAAGTTCAGCACAGGGATAATCAGCAAGAATCTACTGGAAAGAAATCTTCTGGATCTGTTTGAATGAAATCTTTTGGATCTATTGGAATGAAATCTTCCTTTGTGCCTGGTGGTGAGATAAACTATGACTGAACCTTTCTCTGCTCTTGCAGATCTGTTCTCTCAGGCACATGGTGTGACCCTCAGGGTGTCCTGTGCAGGGCTAAGAGTTGGACTTGGTGATCCTCGGGGGTCCCTTCCAACTCAGAATATTCTGTGACTCTAGTAGAGGGTTGTTGTTTTAGGCTCTTTGAGTATTCAAAGCTTTTCCTTTTCATTCCTCTTGCTGTTACAGTGAACTTGCCATAGTTGTTCCCTCGTGCTGGACACATCAGGGCAGAGCTGAAGATGAAGCTGATGATTCCTGTGCCATCAAAAGTGTTGCATGTGACAAGCAGCATCCAGGGCTGGTGTGCTGGGATCTGTGCCGAGGAGCTGGAGGGCCACTGACAGCTCCCCAGTGCCAGAGGATGTGGACCCAGAAGAATTAAACAACTGTGTATCATTGCAGCTCCTGACAGCTTCCAGCTGCTGCTGGAAGTGATTCCAGATGTGTTCTCCAGAACCTTTGGCTGTTGAGAGCGTCCCTGCTTTGGGAGGGGGAAAGCTGTGTCCTCTTCCTGGGGGGCAGGTGGCATCGCTGTCCTTGTCCTTTAGCCCTGAGAGGGGGGATCAGCAGCATTCAGAAATGCCCCCAAAGGGCCTTTCCCTGTCCCCACAGTAGCTCTGTCCCCTCGAGAGCTCCCAGCTGTGCACAGCTGGGCGGTTGACCCAGGACTGTCTGTCTATCCCCTGTAAACCCTTTTCACTCCTTATGCCCAAGGACCTTTAGGGCCCGCTGCCCCCCACAGTGGAAGGTGTTAGCGGGAGACCCAAAGGGACCTCGGTGACCATCTCGTCTGACAGCACAGGGCAGCGAACTTGCCTTGGCTTGCCTCATCTCCTTGGTTATCCCGGCCTGATACCTCCCCCTGCTGTTCCCTGTCTGTTTGGCACCCGGCATCCAGCGGGATCCCAGCTCTCCCTCACCGCTGGATCCCCGGTGCCTCCAGAGCTGAGGTCACACCCTCGCAGGTGGCAGGAGAGCAGAGGTGGCACCGTGGGTGACACTCCGTGGAACAGGAGGATGGATTCAAACGGGGATCGTGGACTTGGCATCCTGGATGAGCTCTCTGTGGAAGGCAGAGGGATTTGGGTCTGCGAACCCCAGGAGCTGAATGCCATTCTGGTGCTGACTGCAGGCACCTCTCTGAGTTTCCCCACCTTTATGACAACACCACCTCCCCACCTCCCTCCCAGGGCTGGAGCTGAAGTGATTTGCTGAGCTTGGCATGGTTGGTTTTTTTTTTTAATGATAGTTTCAGCGCTTAGTCCCAGTTTCATTAAAGTCCTTCTTTTGTCCTTCCCAGCTTGAACACTTCTGGGATGGATTGGTTTATATTTTAGCGTTCTTAAAGTAACAAATGTAATGATATGATTATGGGAGAATGCAGAGAAGAAGATGCCCCATCCCTAGAAGTTTCCAAGGCCAGGTTGGACAGGGCTTGGAGCAACCTGGGCTAGTGGAAGGTGTCCCTGACTGTGGCAGGGGGTGGAATGAGATGGAACATTTAAAAATATCTCTTCAGTGACTAATGTATGTTTTTACAGATAATGCAAACTAATTACCTTTTTTTTTTTTAAAAATCGCTTTTATAAATGCACTAAAAAAGCAAAATAATTAGTAAAAGTTGTAACATTAGAAATCAAATGCCAAACAGTCTTATTAAATCTGCAGTGAAATGCTAAAGCTCAATGCATTCCAATGAGATGTAAATTTACAGTGGCACATCTCAGCACACGGGTGAATTCTCTGTTTCAGGTGCCATCAAATGAAGGCTCTGGGGTTGCTTTTCTCAAGATGCTGTTTCACCCCAAAATTACTGACTGGGGCAGTCCAAGGACATCTGCACTGAGCCATTGGATAACTTTGTGATATGTGCTTTGACTGTAGAAATGTGCTGCTGTGGCTTGGTAGGAGGCTGACTGGAATAGTGGGATGAGGAGGCTGGGCTGGGGTTCAGGTTATGTGGGTTATACTTCTGTCCATGGGAGGAATTTGGGTGGTGGTGACTGAGAAGAGACTGGGCAGCCCTGTCCACAGCCGTTTGTTTAGGAACATAGTTACACTGGTGTAACATGAGGGGCCAGTTCAGTCACAGCAAAGTTGGCTCTGATAGTTTCATTTTTGGCCGCAAACTGACCCATCCACTCAAACCCTAAATCAGCCTTTGCCCACCCAAGGCTTGACAGTGCTTTGGGGAGAATCCTACTCAGACTGAAGGAAATCAAGGCGAGCTGAGGAGCACTGTGTGGACTGAGTTGGAGTGAAGACTTCTAGTGTCTTCCCCTCTTTCTGGGGTACATGGATGTGGTTCATGGGGCTGTTCGTGTCTGTGGCGAAGAATTATCCAGAAATATGGATATTCAGGATAGTCCTGATATTCCTGATAGGCAGGAAGCGAGTATAAGGCTGGTAGTGACTTAGGAACAGAATAAGAGAGAGACCTAGATTTAGGCAACATGGTTTCTATAACAAGCATAAAAGACTCATCCCAGGCTCATTCCCTAATCTTCTGTTCCCCCATTTTCTATGGCAGGTCTGTATCCAACAGTGTTCCTGCGGCCTGTTGCACCTTAAGAGTTTCCCTAACTTCTGAGAGCAGAAGGATGCAGACTGGCTGTGATTTTACTGGGTCCAGCTGGTGAACCTGCCCTTGGCTTGCCAGGAGACAAGGGAAAGCGCCCTATTTGGATGAGCAGAGATCCTGCAGGGAAGGACTATGACATGAGACATCTGGTTGCATTTGGAGTGCTGCCCTGAAAATCACTCTTATTTCCCCGGACAAATCTCATCCTTCATCTCTGCCTCCAATTCCCCACGTGTGAAGAAAAGGATAGTCTAGCCTGGTCTGTGGACGTTGGGAGAATGAATCCAGCAGTACTTGCAGGGCACTTAAATCCTGTGGTAACAAGCTCGGGGTAAAAAACAGCCAATAAGGAAAGTGATGAATAAGACAGGCCAATCTAAACCATTCCTTGGCCGCGGTACAGCTCAGTTTTAGTGACTCATGGTCTCGTGCAGAGTGAAAAACAACACCCCAGTTTCTGACAGAACAATAGTTTGGTGTTGCATCACGCACTCAGTGCTCACAGACATGCACAAGAGAGGCAGTTTTATGTTTTTTGTTCACGTATGCTTTGCAGCCTTCCGAAAGATTTAAGGGGGGTTCGTTCCACCTCTGCAGCAAAGCCAGTGTTTCTTCCTGGAGATTAGTAATTAGATCCTGTGGCAGCACTTAAATATTTTGATGATGGCTCCTTTAAGAGCATCTTAGATTAGATAGTCAGATAGGAATGCAGGATAATAAACTGAGCAGACAGGGCCGTGTGCTGAGTTACTCGTTATCACTTCAATCCACTCTGAATTGTGTGAACATGCCAGACCAAAGAGGGAGAAAAGCAAAGTCGGCTTCTTGAAAATAACCCTACGTTTTGCTCTCCATAATTGATTATATACGTGTGTTACTGTAGAATGAACCAGAAGAAAGGACAAAGAATATATGATTTTATCCTGTCTTTTGCTGGCTTCCCTAAAAACTTGAAGCTTTGAATAGATCCAAAGATACCCGGAAAGTCTGAGTGATGTTCTGTCCAAATCTTTATTAATGGGCCCTCCGTGAAATACCAGCTCCGACAGCAAGACAGGCTGTGTTTCAATGGATTTTAGCTGGAGCTCTGCTGCCTCCAAACCCAGGATTGGGCACCTGGAGAGGGGAACCTGATCCCAGAAAGGCCCTGCGGGATGCCATTCACAGTTATGATTAGAAATGTCCCAGGAATGCGTGGGGAAGGAGGGGCGCACAGGCAGTGCCAGCGTGGTCTCCAGCTCTCTCCGGAGGAGCCAGATGGCACTGTCTCTTTTTCCCAGTGATTCTGATTCGATAAGGTCTCCTTTTCCATGTGCTCAGTGGTAACAGCTCCCTCAGCCTGGCTGCAGACCTGGGAGAGGGGGAACATCTGACTCGAATCTTTGCTGGGGATTCTTTCAGGACTTGCTGCCGACCCCATTCCCCAGCCCTGGCATTCCAGCCTCCTGCGCTGCTCCAACAGGCAGGGAACAACACGGGGACACCACCCAGTCACCTTTCAGCCTCATATCCAAATTCCCACTCCCACCTATTTCCAGGCTCTGTAACTGGCCTCTGGCAACTACTCTGTGAGAGCTTTGCCTTTCTCCTGCCAGTATAATAAATGTAAAGCTTTGAGATCATTGTACAAAAACCTAACACCACTGCAGCACTAGTAATGTCACTCCTAGGGCTAAGTCAGCCAAAAGTTACTGGCTGAGTATTATTTCTTTGACTATTTGTCATTATCTCCAAATGGGCTTTGATTAGTTTTCCCCTTGACATGCAGACTTCGTGATTTCTCTGGACATACTTAGCTTTGAGCTCACAAGGAGCCCTATCTCAGCCTTGGATTAATTGAATTTTAATTTAAATCCCGTTCTTAAAAGGCACTTGCAACTGCAAATTCTGCCAGAAGGTGGAACTGAAGCTCCATCTCCCAGCAGCTGCTCCAGCACAACTGGCAGGAATGCACTTAAAAGCTTTGGATTCAGTTATCCTTTCCCTCTTTCTCTCGAGGCAGCTGCTGGAAAGAGCCCTGGCTAACATTCCGAGTGGATTAATTAGTCTATTAGATCAGTTTTACCAAAACCCAGTGATATAAAAATCCCATCAGGTCTGAAGGGACTTAAAGCACTCGTTTAAAATCATGAAGTTTTTCTTGTTGCAGATACTGCTTGAAAGAAGCATCTGGTGCTTTTTTTAGTTTAGTCTTTTGGTTCTTTAGTTTCTCAGCCACCAGAGTTTATCTGACAGAGACGTGATCCTACTTCTAGTACTCAGGAAGCTGGTGCTTTTAGAAGAGTGTCAGCACATTTTGCAATGAGTTATTGAGTCAAACACTCTTTGGCACCTGAAGAGAGGGTGCAGTGAGGGCCCATTCCAGAGGCATGGATCAAGCCCTGCATGGAAAGTTATTCCTCTCCAGTGTACACACGGTTCTCCAGAGAGCTGTCAAAGCAGAGAACAGCAACAAAAAAACGGTGTGTTGCAATTTTCCTGGGATCACAGTGCTGGCAAGTGGCAGGGCAGGAATTGCATCTGTCTCCTGAAACGGAGTTGTTTGCAGACAGCACTGTGCCTTCCCAGGGCACAGCAATTATCAGTTATTAATTGTTCAGATAGCAACAGCTCCATTATCTGTCCCTCCTGGTTTTCGCTTCTCCATCCCCTCCCTTCACCCAGAATCTCAGACCACAACCAATTCTGTACCTCTTTTTTGGGGCAGAGGAGTGCTCAGAGACTCCCAGCCTTAAATGTAATGGAAACATTTGCTAATGAATGAGCCCTCGTTATGCACGTTACAAGGAAACACTTAATTGACAGTGGCCACCGGATAACAGGGTTTAATTAATAAATCTATGTGGCGTCACACACACCACAGGAAGGGATTACAGGGGTTAAAGTGTCTGTCTGGTGGACTTTTATGGAAGAGTTGTGTTGCCTGTCTTTTAACACGAATCACCCGCATGTCTGTGACCCAGCACTTGCACAGGGGACAGTCCCTTGGTTCTGAGAACACAGCAGCCCTGTCTGGGGGTTTGGACAGGGCTGGGATGGCATCTGAGGCCGAGGCAGACCAAAGGCACACTTGTTTTCCTGCCCCTCCAGCCAGCACCTGGGTTTCTGTGGTGCTGTCTGTCCTAATGCACCCACCCCCCTGTGTTGGACTAACAGGCTTCTCAAACTCAGCATTTCGGGGTCATCAGTGCCTCAGACGGGCTGAGAGCACCCACGCCCCAGTGTGGGCAGGCCCCACGCAGGGTGTGCAAAACAGGGACGCTCACCTGATGGATATGGATAACTGTGGAAAACCAGTGAAGCTCTGCCGGCCTTCCTCGGCCAATACGGGGACTCCAGAGCCAGTGGAGATCCCCCTGCAGTCTGTCATGGAAGACAGATCGCTGTCACTCTGAGCTGGAAGCTGCTCTCCAAGTTTGCAGCAGTGTTGTGTGAAAAGGTCAGAAGACTTGTGATCAGTCTGGGTTCTGACACTGGAAGTGTCCCTGCCCGTGGCAGGGGGTGGAACGAGATGAGCTTTAACCTCCCTTCCAACCCAAACCACCCGTGGACTCCATGATTGTCATCCTCTTCTGTTTGCATGCATTTAGAACAGTTATAAATTCTTATTCTAGAGCTGAAAGTGTTTGTTTGTAACACACAGTGGGGTAACATTCCCAAACACCCCCAGCCCAGGAACACTCCCCTTTGCCCGCTCTGCAGATTGCTTGGGTGCAAGTCACCAAAAACCTCAAACCCCCTCCTCAGAGGAGAAAGAAAGCAGCAGCTGACATGCACCTTTGCCCAAGAGACCTGGATCTCCCAGTGTAAAGTTGGCTGAGCCCTGTGGAAGCAAACAGAACCAGCCCAGTTTATCCCAGCCCGTGATCCAGGAACACATCCTCTGACACTGATGTGTGCAAAGTGACGAGTGGGCACGAGATGAACAAACCTGCTCATTGCCTGAAGTGGGGCAGAGATCCAGAGAGCTCTTTGGAATACGACAGAGTTGGTTGTTCTCCTGTACACAGGAGCATCTTGGGGAAATGTGGCCATATCAGTTCTGCTTTAAAACAATTAGGGACAGAAAAAACCCCTTTAACCTGTTCTTTGCCTTTCCCAACAGTCATTTCTGGCGTGCCAGTACATCTCCAGTCACTGTCCTTTCCCTGACTCAGGATGTCATTGTCATGCCTTTAGTATATATATTAAATAAAAATTTAGAACTCACACTGTAAGTTTAAAAGATCAGCTTTTCTCAAGGATGCTTCTGTAACTCAGAGCAAGTCTTTATTGTTAACCAGTTACTTATCCAACCAAGAAAACAGCTGGACCATGGAGACCTAATTAGCTGGTAATTAATTATTCTCAAGCTTTGCCTCATCTGGATCACAAGACAGATCCTTACCCTGTATCAGGGGAGCCCCATTGCCGGCAATGGAAGAGGGTTCCTCTGTTAAACTGGATCCTGTCCACAATCCCAATATTCTGGAAGACCCTGGGAGTTTCTTATTTCTGTTAATCCAGGAGCAAACATCTCACTGTAGTTACTTTATTACTATTAATCACTAACAGGCTAGGAAGGAGTCGTAATGAGTGGGAAAAAAATGTGCTTTACCACGAAAAATTTTACTATTAAATGTTTTAATTTATTCTCTAGCTGCTTCTGAATCATTTCTGTCTGGTTTCTTAATAGGAGACTTTCTATAAGCCTTGACTCTTCTTCCATGTCTTAATGCATATACCTATTTTAATATCAGTATTCTTCTAGACTTTAGAGCTACAATTGTGGTAAACAGTATTTTTTTTTAATACACAAAGCACAGGGTAAGATACAGAGAAGAATTATGACTAAAAAGACCTGACCCTTCAAAGCTCATAAGCAGCTTTCCTACCTACAACAAGGACCCATGGCTGATGACAATAAAATCTCATGTGAGCTAGTAAGACTTCAGAAATTAAGCCTTAGAACATTCTTCTTTCTGTGCTAAAAGAGACATTCATTTGAAGTTTAGAATTGAGAAAAAGATAGTTCTATATAATAAAGAATTATCTGCAAGATTATACCTTTACCATAAGAGCTCAGACTTCTTTTTTTTCTTTGTGGTATCCTTCTACACAAATGTTGTGCAATTATAGTCTATAGAAGCTCATATTATATTAACTTTGCATATTTTAATAGTTAAAACACTTTGTTTTCAACTGCTGACATTAATATTGATCTATTAACACAATATAACCAGCAACTGTAACTATTACAGGTCTCTAAGACTGTCCTGTCCCCTTTTTAGGGGGGAGAAGGCACTTAGTACAATGACCCCTCGTTAGTGCTTGCAGGTGGAAATGCAGGAGCTTGGGCACTCTTCCTTTCTTAGAAAAGGGGGAAGATGAGCTCCCCTTCTCTTTATTTAGCAGAGATCTTGTTTTCTTCTTCTCCTGGTAGCAGAGAGGCTTTCACAGTAAAGCATGAAGTGCTGACTAGGGAAGGGAGATGTTGCCTCAACTCTGGTAAAGTAATAAGAAGAAAAAAATAGGAAATGAGAGCATAAAATAGAGCAGAGCTATGAAGAATTAAAATGTAAAATATTACTGTAGTAAGTAGGAGCATCTGTGGAGAACAAAGAAACGTTAATGGAGGTTGGAGACGGACAGGGAGCAGGGACGGACTCTCAGGTTGAGTCTGGAGAGTTTTCTTTCCTGTGTTATCTGCAATTGCTGCTGTTCTGTCCAGCAAGATGGAGAGTGGAACTTTATCTGCCCCAAGAGAACTTTGAAATAGGTGGAAGGCAAATGAGAATGGTTCTGTCTTGCAAACAGACATGATCAGGATCTGTGCAGAGAGTTGAGCCCTGAATGAAGGACACTGCACCTCTGATCAGGGAGCAGCTGAGAGCAGCCTTGAGGCTCCTGAGCTCCCGGGCAGCAGGGATTAGAGCCTTTCAGAAATGCCAGTGGGAAAGGGCTGGAGACAGCAGGCAAGGAAATAAGTAGTGCTGAGAAGACAAACAGCTCAGGGTCAAGCATAAAGCTGAGACTGTGGGCAGAAAAATGGGACAACTGAGTTAAGGAATTTGGAGGTGCTCCTTAAATGCAAGGGGACTGGACACATGCATCAGTTGTTTGATGTCCTGCTCCCCCCCTTGCACTGATAACACAGTGAAAGCTCTGGGGCTTAACTATTGGCACCAGGGTCTTAACAGCTCTGTGTGTTTGAATGTCCTAATTACACTGGATGGCAGTGGAATTAGAGCTGATTCCCTCCCTGTTCCTCACGGGAACCAGCTGGTCTGTCTGATCCCTGGGCTGGGGTCAGGGCCTGGAGCTGGGAGCACCCAAAAAGCTCTGTCTGAGAGCACACTGCAGCCCAGAGAGGGGAAGGGAGGCAGAGCCCTGTGCTGTGGTGTGAGCAGTGGCACAGCCTGAAGGATTGCAGGTTCCTGTGGTGCCTTGGCTGTTGTTGAGCAGTCAGAGTGTGACAGGTTTGCTTCCAGAACGTGTGGTGCAGTCAGGTCATTCTGCAGCACCAAATCTTTTAGTCCAAGGTTGCTCTGGGTGTTTCAGTGTTACAGGTAGTTTTGAGTGATGAACCTGAGTGCTCCCCAAGCCTCCCAGAGTCTCCCATGTGGAGTTCCTGAACCCCTGGAGCTCTGTGCTCCCAGCTGATGTTGAAATACCCAACCGCTGCAATCCAGGCAACAAATCCTTCTGGGAATGGCCTCACTCGTCAGCTCTGGCCAGGAAATGGATTCCAGAGCTGTTCCACAGGTAGGAACTTCATGTGAAATCGTGGCAGGTCGAGGAAGGACACTGAACATCACAGGCAGCCAAATTAGGGTTTTTAATAGGAGGGAGACTCAAGCCCCATCCCCTTTCTTGGCTGGCTCCATGCACACAGCAAGCCCTTTGCTGTGAGCAGCCTCCTCAGAAGAGTAAATTTGCCCAGGACCTCTGAGAAGGACTTTTCACTGCAGCTGAGGTTTTGCTCTTTCCTAGTTTAGAAGGAATTAATCTATTTATAGGCATGATCAGACTCTGCCTCTCTGTCCTTCCCTCAGCATTAGGCAACGAAAGTTCTGGCCTTACCTGTGAACCCCAGGGACCCAGGAATGCTACAGCTAATTCTGGTATGTTTTGTTATTTATTGACTCCCAGAACCCCTGTCTCTCCCTGTTTGTCCTTGTATTAATCAAGTACAAGTCTATCTACAGCGGGGAACTGCACAGCACAGCCCCTGGGCGAGTGAAGAGCAAGTCCTGTTCCAGCATACTGGGATAACTGGGCTTCTGGCTGGCAGATCCTGACTCTCTGCAGCCTTTTGGGAGTGGATCCTGCAGGACACACGGTCCCTGGGCTCTCTCTGGGATTGGTGGTCTTGGTTTCTCTTGAATGACGGTGCAAAGATCCATCTGCAGTTTTGGATTTGGATCCTGCAGAGCCCGGAGTGATGAAGGATGTCTAGAAACCATTAATAAAGCTCAGTCCTTGATGGCATCAATAACCCCCCTCTGGGCTTCTTGCAGGCTGAGATAGTGGCAGATTGTCAAAATTACTTAAGGTCCTGGAACACCACCCATTCCAGGATGAATAGGCTTCTTGTGTACAACTCACATGATCCTGGGTGTTTTTCTGGTGTCTCTATGGAGACTGGAGACATTCTTCTGGTCTATTGGTTTGGGATCTTTGCTCCTTGCAGGTAAATTGTCTTTAGAAAAAAAGGAAGTGGAGATAATCCCCTGAATAATGAATAAAGCATCATTCACAGAACACCAAAACATCCTGGCTGTTTTATAGAAGGAGTTGGAAATATTTTGATTTTTCCTTTTTATCATGCTACCATCCAGCCTGGCAGAGATTTAGCAAGACTTGTGCAAAAAATAATTGGCCTTAGGCAAAGCTGGATGAAGCAGTGAGCATTCAGATGTGGATCCTCATCCAAATGAGGCTGGAGCGGGGATTAAAGAGTGAAGCAGTGTTAGATTTGGGAAGCCTTCCCTGCCAATAATTGGGGGTGCTTTTTGAAAGATATTCCAATTCCAAACACTTTTTCTCATGAGATCAGACACTTCCCCTCACCATTGGCTCCAGTCCCTCTAGGAAAGTGGGTTAAATGAGATTTTTGTTGCCTTGGCCATATTAAAATAGTTGTCTCTGTTTTCATTGGCATCCTGGGGAGGACAGCGCTGTGGGGAGGATGAGGACGATGATGGTTTGGTGCTTCCTTGCCCTTAGGGGTGGGTTGTCACAACAGTGTGGAATTCACTGGAGAAATGGATGCATGGGGGAAAATACTGTTTATTGTCCCATGGATATCTGGGAGGAGTATTTGGGACCAGGTGCTTCTGTCTTGCCCAAACTGGCCCCTCAGGTGGTGTGATTAGGACAGGAGAAGAAACAGTTGCCTTCTGGGATGTTCTCCGGGATTTTTTCTTTCCTCCTCAGCAGTGGCCTGGCCATGACTGGTACAATCTGCCACCTCTGCTCCACAGCGAGTGCCACCGCTGTGTTTTACTGCTCAGGGTGACACAAAATGCTCTTTGCACTCCTGGTTGCCACTCCCGAACTCCTTAGCCCTCGTTTATGAGCCCAGATCCTGCCAGCTATAGCCTGGAGAAAACAAATCCCACCTGCTGAAAGATGACACCTGCTCCTCGGCAAAACCCGGGGTGTGCGTGGTGTCTGTGCAACACCCAGAGAACCAGAGCCACCCCACAAATATCTCCCTAAATGCCTCTGTTCTGCCAGTGGGGCTGTCTCGGGATTCATTAGGATTTGTTCTGTCCAGCTTGGTTGTTCTTTGGTGCTCCAGCACAGCAACGTCCTCGGGGAGCTCATGGAAACCACTCCAGCCCCAGTGCCAACGGTGGGGCCAGTTGGATTTTGGCAGCAGTAGAGCCCAGGAAGGGAGAAGCTGCTCAAGTGTGTGTGTGTCCCTGAAAAGGGCTTCCTGGGAAAAGATCAAGACACTGTGTCACAGCCCCCAGTGCTGCTGGGGGGGGAAAATAACATCCCAGGGGAGAATGCTGGGATTTAGATTGTGCCCTGCCTGGCAAGGCATGATGGTGAGTGAGGCCTTTGCCTCAGTTTCTCTCCATGTAAATCTGAAGCCACATCCAGATCTCCTTCTAAGGGACTTTACAATCTATGGGGTGAACTTCATGGCCTGTGTGTTCTCAGCCCACTATCAGCACTGATAAAAATGGTTATTAGCTGTACTATTACTTTAAAGCAGAGTGTCTTAATTAATTTGGGGACTGGCCAATGGATCACTCACATGATAAATACCATTATACTCTATTTCTAGATGACTCAAAGTTGGCTCTAAGCAAAGCAGATTAGATTTAAGGCTTGGGGCAGAACAGGAAATAAAACAAAGGTGTCCCAATTGATAGTTCAGCTTTCAGTATAACTTGGCACCTTGGTTTATTCTGACCACGTCAAGGGCCACTTTGTGGTGTTGCTGCCCTCGGCTGTCCCTTGGGGACAAAACCTGCCAGTGGAGCCAGGGCTGTTTTGGGCCACACAAATGCTGCAGCATCTCAGTGGGGTGAGAGGGAATAGGGGGACAATCAGTTGGGCTCAGAGTGAGGTCTGGTGACACCCCAAGAGGCTGCAGACAGGTTTAAAGGTGACAGTAATGGAATTGAGGAGTTGAGGCAGGCTCCATAGCTTTGGGGGCTGGAAAGAAATTCCAGTGAAACTGCTGGGCTTGGAGGAGTCGTATTCCAGACCCACTGCAATTCCCTTATCAAGCTAAGCTGGGAGCAGCAGCCCCCCTGCAGGGGTGGTGTGTGCGAGGATGTGCAGTTACTGCTCTGCTCCGGGGTTTCTGTTTCCTCACACACCGGGGTGCCCAGAGGTATCATCTTGCCATCTGCAAAGGGGCCAAGGTAAAGTTCAGGGTCAAGAAACACTAGATTTTCCCCTCCATCCTGTGGTGGGATCCTGCTTTTCCAGAGGCTTTCCAGGAGACCCTGCTCAGAGGTGTCTTCCTCTGAAAAAGCATTCCCGTCAGGGGAACAGAGAGGACCAAGGGGCTCATTAGCCACACATGAAGTGGGTTTACCTTCCATGTGGGATGTTTTATGCTCTTACAGGCTTCAAAACAGTCTTCCTGGGCAATGCCCTTTCCTCTGGCATGGGGCAGATACTACAAATTCGCTTTATTTATGTGAGGCAGATGCTGAGATCTTTTACTCAAAGGGATTTTTGTGCACTGAGACCTTTCACTCTGAGAGGACAAAGCCTCTGGATCCCCTGGAGCGAAACATTGGCCCAAAATGTGCCTCCCACTTTCTAGCCACACACTGGATTTTTCTATTCTGGATCAAGTATCCAGCCCAATATCACGCTGAAAAAGGCATACACTGCAGATCAGAGTGCTGGTGTTTAGCAGGATTGGTTATGTCTGTACATATCTGTTTTCAAAGCTGGTTGGATTTCACTGGAAAAGCGACTTTTCTAGTGATTAAACCTGGTAATGTCAGGGGCTTGGAAAGGTATCTTTGCCCTTTTGATATGGAAAAAGGAATTCAGAAGGAGAGCCAATGCACTTTAGGGCTTTGGCACTTCAGTTTGTCCTGCCCATTCTGTCAAAAAGCGTTTGCATTTTAAATTCTTGTTTGAATGTGTAAACCAGTGAGCTGAAAACCCACCACACAGAATTCCTTTCCTTAGGGAAGCCATCTCAGGGTACTTGGCAATGTATAAATACAGAAGCAAGAAACCACAACCAGCTAACTCTGCCCTGAGCAGAGCCAGGTGCTTCGGTATTACCAAATAACAACTTCAGTAAAACAGCAGCAGCTTAATTCCCACTGCCTTAATCACTGTCTTATGATACTGTTTGTGCTGGGACTAAGCGAGACAGCTCTAAGGTGCTTAATCATTTTGCCGGGGTGCCCTGCTCACAAAGGGCCTGGGAGCACCAATTGTCACGGAATTAAACCAGGTTGTCTCCAGAAGCCCAAGTTCAGACTGTCTCCTGCCGTGCCTTTCCTGGCTGAACACGACTGCCCTCCTGGAGGATCTGGTTCCAGCCCTGGTGCCGGGCTGCCCTCGCTGCTGCTCCTCCTCAGGAACAGCCCTTGCTGACTGACAAGCTCAGAGTTCTGTTTTCCTCCTCAGTTCTGGTTGAAAAAAAATGCTTCAGCCAATGAACTGCGGGACCTCGTCCCTTGGGCTAATTCCCTGGTGGCAAAGGCAGCAATCCTGCTCTCTGCTGTCCCCCCACATTTGCGCTGTGCAGGTGCCGGGCTCACGCACCCCAAACCGTGTCAGGGCTCTGCCCTCAAACCTCCCCAACGTGCCTTTCCCTTCCCAGCCTCCCGGCCGGCCCCATTCCCCGACCCCTAGAGACACCTCCGGGAGAAGCACTTCCCAGCAGGGCTGTCCTACACGGGAAGAGTCCCGGGGGCTCCAACAGCTGCTCGGGGTTTGAGTCCCCTTGGCAGATGTTTCGCTATTCCAGCCACTTCATTAATTTTTGGAAACAAAACCCCTGATTATTCCCGACCAAAGCACCCCCTTTTTGATTGACAGCCAGCGTGTGTTTCATACAACATAACGCACGTATCGCTCCGGCCACTTGCTTTTTAAAAAAAAATCATAAATAAAAAGAAATCGAGTTTCGCGCTGATCCCACCTGCCAGCTCGTCCCCCTGGGCTCAGGTGAGGGCACTGCGTTCCCAGGGCACGGGCAGAGGTGCCAGCCCCTCATCTCTGCATATTCAGCTCTTCAGATGGGAGAAGAAAATGTTTAAAGACGAGGCTCTTGTCCTGGGATCAGTTTGTGTGTGAGTTCAGCGAGCCCACGCTTTGCTTCCGCTCTTGATTTCTGATCTAGTCAGGATTTTGGAATAACTCTTGGGTTCCCCAGTGTTGTGCTCTCAGTTTAGGAAACATTGCTGTGCTGTCGGGTTTTGCACAGGCAGTGAGTGCAGGATGGATTTGGGAGGGGGTGGAGGGGCTGCAGCTCCTGCCCAGATGCCGAGGGAACTTTTTGCTGCTCCTCCGGGGGTTAAATCAGCGGCTTGCTCAGGATGTTGCTTCCAAAATATTCTTTGCAATAATTGCTAAGAATTGCTAATTGCTGAAGGTAATGTTGCCGGTAATTATTT
The DNA here is from genome assembly GCA_013396775.1 of Cephalopterus ornatus. Classification (NCBI taxonomy): domain Eukaryota; kingdom Metazoa; phylum Chordata; class Aves; order Passeriformes; family Cotingidae; genus Cephalopterus; species Cephalopterus ornatus. The sequence continues at coordinate 97,485 of VZRE01003873.1, read as the reverse complement.
TGTCTCCTAAAAAAAAAAATTAATAAAGTGTCTGGAAAAGGCAAAGAAAGTAGCTCTTAAAATGGTTTATGTGTGAACGACAAGGTGAGTTTTCATAAAGTATATTCATAACAAAGTCAGTTCATCTCCTTAAATATCCATAGTTGGTTTAGGAATTAAAGCAACTGTTTGAGTAATTTAAAAAGAGCAATACCATCAGGGAGGGGAGAAGTCCTTGAACCCCTTAGTTGTTATTATACTAGTGAAATTCCTGGTACTAGGATGGCTTTAGTTTCTCAAAATAAAAAGAAACAAAACAATTTTCAGCCAATTTATTTTAAATTGAAATGTCCTCCCGGTGGTTTAATGAGCAAAATGCTTTGATTTAGCTTTGTTTTATTATAATTTGCTGTGCTGTGTTTTTCTTTTTTGTTTTTGGTTTTTTTTTTTAAGTAATAAAGTTTTAAGAAAATAAGTTCATCAGACATATCAAAAGTCTGATATTTCCTTGCATTTGCCTTCCAGTTTTGACAGCGTGTGGACAACACAAGTGTCTTATTTTGATTTTGGGGCTCTCCGACTCAGCAAATGTACTTTTGAAATGAAAGGCAAATGGTCCTTTCAATTGAAAAAGAAATACTGCTTTTACAAAAGCGGTCAAAGATAGTGTCGTAGTTTTTTTGAGGGCTTTTAAAAAATACAGTTGACAAAACAAAAGTTGCCCAAATCGTTGAGGAGAGTTTGAGATGGTTTTTGCCTTCTGCAAAGGCAGCTTGAGTTTTCTGTCAGTAAAGTAGGAGTTCGGGGCCATTTGGATCACCGTGAGAGCTGAAGGGTGGCTGATGACTTTTTGCAGATTATATTCAAATCCTTGTATGAAGCCTACAAATAATAATTCTCGGGGGGGTGGCAAATCTCCACAATGAGCCTCTCTTTACCCCTGTAAAGTCTTCGAGCCAGCTGTGGCTTCTGGAAAACCTGCAGTTCATCGGGAGGACTCCACCGATTCCCCGGTACAGGGTGTCCTGGTGGTTCCTGGGCTCAACCAGGTGTCCGAGGCCACAGAGATGAGAAATAAAACTCAGAGCTCAGCCTGGGAGGGAATTTTTCAGTGGGGAAAACCTCTGCCCTCAGAGGAAGGGGCTCAAAGCTCAGCTTGGAGAAAAAACCAGCTGAACTAAGCAGGGATCCGCCAGAAAATCATCTCGGGCTCGGGGACCGAATAACACCGCTCTGGAGAAAAATATTTTCTGTGTATTAGATATATATTCCATATATACCTATAGGTATAAACAGGATTTTTTTTTCTCTCTCTGCCGCTCTCCAGCACTTCGCGGCCGGGGAATGGGTTTGATGCCGGTCGCGGGAAGTTGTCGGGGCCGGGGATGCGGCATTTTAGGTTTTTTTTGAGTAATTACAGTCTAGAGGACGGGGAGCGGAGGGAGAAGAAAGGAGGAAAAAAAAAAAAAATAAAATCCAGCCCCAATCTGGAACCTTTCCAGTTTTTGCACCAAGAAGAAGGA
>VZRE01003873.1:10540-95477 GCA_013396775.1 Cephalopterus ornatus | reverse complement strand
GAGCAGCGGCACAGAGGGGACAGAGCGGGGGCACAGCGGGGGCACAGCGGGGAGGCAGAGGGCACACAGGGGGACGCCGCGGGGTCCGCTCGGGGCGCCGGCCGCCCATGCGAGCCGGGCGCGGCCCCGGCAGCCCCGCGCAGGGGTCCCGCCATGCACGGCCACCCCCGGCCCCATTCCCAGCCCCAGCCCGAATCCCAGCCGCATCCCCAGGCGCGGCTCCCCGCGCCCGGCCGGCCCAAGGCAGGCAGGCGGCGCTACAAGACCTTCATGATCGACGAGATCCTCTCCAAGGAGACCTGCGACTACTTCGAGAAACTTTCGCTCTACTCCGTGTGCCCGTCGCTGCTGGTCCGGCCCAAGCCGCTGCACTCCTGCGCCGGTAAGCCCGACCCCGGGGGGCTCGGGGGGTCCCCGAGCGATACCCGGGGCTCGCAGAGGCCGGGGCGGGGGGGGCTCGAGCGAGCGGCTCCTGAATCTCCCACCGCATCCCAGCGCTGCCCTGGATGAACCCCGGCTTTCCCATCCCAACCCCGCAGAAGGGATTGCTCCCGCTCCCGGTGTTTGCCAGCGCGGGGATAGCCAGGCAGTTAGTTACCATCTCGTACTACTGGTTATCCGTTGGTTACTATCGGTTGTTAGTTGCCATGTCCTCCCAGCAATGATCCCTTAGTTGCTCTCCGTGTGCAGCGCTGGGTTCAGCCGAATCGCCGTCGGGGTGGTCACAAATCCACCATCAGCTACCGACAAGGAGTTAAGGAGCTCCGCAGGAGCAGAAATCGCCCTTCACCTCGTGCTCATTGAAACCTCCGGTGGTTTTTTCATTGCGCCTGTGGGGGTGCAAAGAAATTAACAGAAATACTGGGAAAAGGAGGAAAAAAATGCTATAGAGGCACAGTTTTTCTACCCTAAATTCTCATGTCTTTGAAGGGCCTTAGGCTGTTTTTAACAGCAAAGATAGGAAATAATTCTGATGATTTTGCAAACAGAGACACCACAAATAAATACACCAAGTGGCTCTGCCCTGTACAGGCAACACAAGGAGTGACTGGGTCTTGACCACGGGCGTTATAAAATTTCCCCAGCAGACTGGTCTAATGTGAGCCTTCAAAGATCCACATTAAAAGTAAAAATAGCAGTCTTAGAACGCCAGAATTAAAATTAAAATCTTAGAATTCCAGATTTTAATAAATAAATGATAATAGTAATAAAAAAACTCCCTCTTTCTGGTGAAGCAGGCACTTTTGCAGGTTTCTGTCCTTCTCATAAGGCCACACTACCAGTGGTGACACCTGATGTGTTCAAAGAAATGAGACGATGAAACTGCAACTTAAAAATACATACTTCAAAAAATCTCATCCGTTGGCAAATATTTGATTTGTAAAGGACTAATTGCCAGTAAAAATAATATCTATTTCAAGGTCATGGAATTCTAGTTTTTCTCTTTCCTGGGAAAGTTTATTTTGAATTTGTGTTAAGTTGTGTTTAAAAACTCGAGGCCTGCACTTTGCCTTAGGTTTGTTGGTTTGGTTTGTGGATTTTCATTGCTTGGCTGAATATAAATAAGAAGGATCTTTTCAGCTCTTAGCAGAGCTGTGCTAATAGAAAACTTGCTGTTGGGGTGTATTAAGAGTTTGACGAGTAGAGTAAATCCTCGGTCCAAGCACAAATCTTCCTCCAACCTGAATATTTATTTTGTAAATACAAGTTATTAAAGATCCAGAAGGGATTAGGAGGCTGGATCAGAATTAAGGCCCACGATGACCAGCTCTGGGGAAGAAGAAGTTGCCTGAATATTGCGATCCTCACTCAACATTTCCTTCTCCCGGTGGGTTTGCGCCTGACGTCCTTTCCCTTCCCGAACGAATCGCTGACATGTTTTTATATAGGAACTGGTTGTTAATCAAGGTATTGCTGACAAGGGAATTTTTCAGAGCTGATCCCTTGCTACTGCACAGGCAGGGAAATTCAGTGCTTGGCCAAAACAGGCATGGACGTCCCAGAGGGGTTCAGCGTGTAACACGCAGGGGCCCCGATTCCGCCCGCAGAACCTCAATCCACCAGGAAAAGGAAAGAGGTTTTTCTCTCCTTCTCCACAGAAAGAGGAAGAATCAGATAAGAAAGTCCTTTTAGCACCCGAAAGGAATATTATCCATGTCCAGAAGCTGTGTGAATAACTCGGCCTCAGAAAGTACGGCCTGGGTGTCACCTAAGGGCTCCTCGGGATTTTGGATGGGTGAGCTGCTTCCCCCCAGCTGGTGTGACTCTCACCAACCCCACGGGAAAAAAAGAGAGAAAAATTTTAAATAACATCATTCTGGGTCAAGTATAGCAAGCGTTGTCTGTGCAAGGGGAATATATATTAATTAAATAATCATTAATATCCTCGGATGATTCAGCAGTGGATTCGGAGTGATGCTGCTGTGCCTCCTGTGCTTACTCTTCAATTAAGGCCTTATTTCTCTTTGTGCCTGGGATCTTTAATGAATTTGCCTCGAGGTTGTGTTTCTGGCCCAAGCTCTGGCCTGTCCCCGTGTCAGCCTGGTTGTGAATATCTTGCTTTTAATGGAATAAGCTCTATGGACTTGTAGTGCTCAGGAAGTGAAATACAGAGAGAGATTGGCTTGCTAAAAGAATAAACTGCTACAAAAAGTCCATGGTTCCAAATTGCCAGATCCTAAGGTTTATAAGCACAATTAAAGGATTATGTGTATTAGATAATGAGAATTTTTTTTGTAATATAGAAGAGAGAAAATTATTGACTAAGAAATGGACAGTACCACAAAAGAGCACTAAATTCGAAAGACCTTGAACAATACCCAATACAAATCTGTAAATAAAATTTAAAAAAAACCCAACCAACCAAAAAAATATAACCCAAAGACACACACACACAGAGAAAATAAACAAAAATAAACCCCAAACCACCTGGGGACTAAAGGCTGCAGAAATACAGCACTATGGCTTTTAACTTACTGCCTGCCTTTGCTTTGCCTCTGGGGTTAATCAGGAGGGAGTGAGCACTTAGTCTCTTCAAGATCTAAAAAAAATTAGTCTTAACTCAAACCCATTCCACAGAAATTTGCCTTACTGTAAGGTAAGCTGGGGGCTGGGAGGGTTTGAAGCAGCGATGAGTAACAAGTTTCTCCGGCTGAAACCCTTTTCAGCGGCTTTTTGTCGAGTCAGGAGTCAGGTTCCGTAGCTGTTTTCCTGGGCTAAAGAGTTAATATTTCTTTCATCTCGGGTGAAGTCGGGGAAGGCTGGTCTGCCTTCGTAATTTATTTGGAGCTGAAAGATAGAAGTCGCTGTACGCGTGCAGCCTGTGTGTTCAACAACAGCCCTCCCTAAGTGACGAGAGATCGGAAAACTTCGGTGACCCGACGGAAAACGCGGCTTCTTGGGCTGTGGTGAAATGTTGAATATTTAAGCGAGTTGCAGCTGAACTGGGACGAAACAGATTGGCCAAGGAGAGGGAGAAGGGGGGTGGAAGGAGCGTGTAATTATTTTGTCTCCTACGGGGAGGTCAAAGATCGACAGTTTTTTGGAAGGAGCATTCGGGAGGTCCGATGCAAAGCCGTCGATGTCACTGGGGAGATTCCCATTGCAGAGAGCCTGGAATAACCCCCAACCTGAATTTTTTGTCGGAAAGAAAACCTTTTCCCTGTGAAAGGGCTCCGTCATTAGCTTAAAATTCGGTGTTTGAACATGAATTATGGTGCTTTTCGAGCAAATAAACATAGGCTGTACTCACACCACATGTGTAACAAAATGCTGGTCTGGTTTCAGAGCCATTAAAAAAATTTAAAATAAATATTAGAAATATTTTGGGATGGTGGGTAATACTGCTTTGACTTGTGACTTTTTGGGTTGTGAGGACTAAGGGAAAACACGGTTTTGTTTCATGGTATTTATATTTTTATTGGCTTTTCATATTCTGTCACAGCTAATTAATTTGTATGAGTAGTGGCACAGTGTCAATATGCTTGGTTTGTTACACTGATTGCTGAAGGTTGAGCAGACTCCTATAAGAATCACTTTTCAAACTGTCTTTATATAATTTTTCAATTTTGCATTTTAAAATATCCGCTGTAGAGTCTGTTCCAATTCTGGTTTGTCTCCTGTATTTTTCATAATCCCGGGTAAGCCAAACATTTAAAATCCAGTTGCCGCAACTGTAATTTTGTGCATGATAAAGAATCCAAGGACATGGTCAGCATGTGATGCTACAAGGTAAAATTGGAAATTCTCCTAAAAACAGTTTAAAAATGAAATCCAAGGTGGTTGTGGCCGCGGTGTGGAGGGGAATTGTGTGAGATGCCTGGTCCAAGTGGAATTTGTGGCACTGTGTATTAATAATCAACGCTATTGCTCTTGGATGGTGTTTTTTAAGCTCTCCAAATGAACTGAGAGGTCTGCATTACAAAGCATCGCGCTGCCCTCAGTCACAGACTCTGCAGTTATTTCAGCAAAGTCGGTCATACAAATTATTCATTGTCTGCTGGGTGTTCATTTGCACCAGGCCCTACTCCAGAGCTCGTAAAAAACCCCCCAAATTTGAATGCATCTTAGTGGTTTACAATTGAAATCCTAATGAGCGCCAGTGTAATTTATGTCTGTCCTAAGCCAAGGTTTCTCCTGGTGCCCGTCTCAGACGGGGCTGTGCTGGTTTATCTTTAATTACTATACCTGAGCACCACCTTGGAAGGCACAAATATATCAGTATATTCTGAGAGGATTAGCTACCGAACATAGAAATATTCACCCCTGTGGAAAGGGAGTTGTGTCCAAGGGGGTTCTACCGCTCCGTGTACGTTTAAAAGCGCCACAGCTCCGGGAAGTGGAACCTTAATTTTCTCCTCTTGTTCACGTAGTTTTGAAAATTCACTGCTCTTCTTGCTGCTCAACAAGTTGCCTTTAAAGAACAATAATAAACATTATCATTTGCTTTCCTGGAAATTATTATTGGGATTTTTGGCTCGGTGGATTTTTTTCGTTTCGGGCTTTTTTCGGGGCCGAGGCGTTGCTCGGTGTTCGTGTGATTGGGGTTTCAACGTAGGCAGGTGTCTAGAATTGTTCAAAACTTGAAGTATTCACTGGCTCATGCTGTTTTATATTAAGATGATATTAGGAACTGCCTTTTTTTTGTTTTTTGAACTGTCATTTTCCTTGTGTCCATGGTGTTTTCTGGATTAAACTGAACGATACCCGCCAGGGCCTGCAGGGAGTCATTGCTTGGGAGGTAAAGTGTGAGCTTTGATGTTTCTGGTTCCTCACTCAGCCTTTTTAGGGAACCACAGTGAGAAAGTAGATTTTTTTGTGTCTTAAAACAGCTCAGTTTTCGTGAGTGACCTCACAAGATTCTCATCAAAAAGGCTTTGATTTGGGCGAGGCTTGAATTTGCTCTGGGACATTGTTAGAAATTGGAGTGGAAAACACTTCTCTTGCTCAAATACTTGTGGAAACTTTTTCCTTAAAGTTGAATGAAATAGTGTTACAGAGTTCCTGGGAGAAAGGAGAAGGGAATTCACGTAGTGTGAACCAAGATGCTCCCCGCTCCTAGTTCATTATCTGGAGCAGTTGGATTAATCTCATTAAATAAAGCCGAGGTAAAGCTGTGGGGTAGCTTGGATCTGAGTGTGTCCAGCATTCCCTCAGCCTGGAATCTTGAGCTGGGGTTGGATTGTTGTCCCCCAGGACACAGTGGCATCCCAGTCAATATTACAAGGTGCTGGGAAGAGTTTTGCTCTTGCCCCGTGTGAAGTGGGTGCTCAGGAGACCTAAATGTGTGCCTGTGATGTCTCACGAATCCATGGAAAATCTGTATCCCAAAATGTTGAGAGAAGCAGGCCAAAATGAATGTGTGTTTTTATACAGGAGCGGTAGGGGCAGAACTTAAATTGCAAAGCTGGAAGTGTCTCCCTGTGGAAATCTGCTCTGCTGCAGGGCTGCCTGGGGTTTTTCCTGGTTATTTGTGCAGATATATGAGGAAAACCAAGATATTTTGAAAACTGCCTGCATTTATTGGGTTTAGCTTGCAAAGGTCTGTACAATTCTGTAGCTGATAGCAAAAAGTAATGGCAAAATGAGAAAGGAAATCTGTTAATCCCAGGAAATCCAAAGTGCTGCTTGTGTGGATGTCTGGGATTCAGTATTAGTGAAGCTGTCGAGTATTTTTAATAAATGTGAGAAAGTCCAGAGACGATATTACTGCAGAGAGACTGCAGAAGGTGCCATCTCATCCATGCTGATGTCTGGGAGCACTCCTTGAAAACCCAGAAAAGTCAGGATTTGCTGTCAGGAAAAAGCCCATCTGAGGAGTAAATGGAACACACGTATGGAGTGAAGGGGGATTCCTCTGGAACTGCTGCAGACTGGGCACAAAATGGAATTTTAAAGAGCTCAGTGTTTTTTTCAGGGTGGCCACCGTGGTTTTTGCTTGTTTTGATGTCTTTAGCAGAAAACATGGTTCAGAAATGCCCAAAAGTGGCATATGGGGGGAGGATAATGGTGATGCTAAATAGGTACCTGGAGAAGTGTCTGCTAATTTTCTCTGTTGGATTATATCCAATATTAGAGGTGATATTTCAGAAGCAAAGCCAGACTAGAGCCTGAAAACCGAGCAGGGAAATCTGACTCTAAAGAGGTTTCAATGCTAAATATCAAAAAAATTGGAATCAAGACTGACTTTTGCTGTCTGTATCTCAGTACTCTTAATAATGTAGTCTCAACAGAATATAATAGTGAATAAAAGAAACAAGTGAAAGGCAAAGCTACAGAGAACAAAACAAAGATCATACCCCAGTGATTGCAATAAAACCCACTGTGGCAAATAATCAGCGTTGTGGTTGTGGTTAGGCATGAAGAGCATTGTGGAGGAACGTTCTAATAGGGGGTATTAATGAACGTGGGATTCCACTGGGAAAATTGACACCTACACCTCATTTTCTAAAGCCTCTGGAGCACAGTTTGAATCCCTCTGCTCAGCGAGGGAGGTCTGAACGGGGAGGGTTTGTAAAAGGTGTCCTCAGTTTGGCCACTGCTCGTGGAGACTGTGCAATGCAGATTGGTGCCTTTATAATTATTTTGATGACTTTAATTCAGCTTGCTGCTGTAAAATGAAGGGAAAGACAGTCTCATCCGGTAGAACCAGTGACCTCCAGCATTTCTGCCCTCAGGACAAGCTGGGTACGAACAAAGGCAAAAGAACAAAGGCAAAAATCCTCACTGGGAGAGGTGGAGAAGGAATTGAGACTGTTCAGAGCTGGCGCTTGTGTGAGGCTCCCAGACCTCCCCTGCTCAGGGAACAGATCAATCAGAGCAGTAGCTAAGGAGACCTGTTGTTTTTCCTTGTGTTTACCTGTGCTGAGCAGTACATTTGTGTTCCACGGGGAAGGACAGCTCCCTGGCTCCCCGTGTGCGATCGGGGCATGGATCCACCCTCAGAGAGGGTTTACTGCTGATAGGGCTCTTGTGGGCAGGTTTGGGAGGTGGAATCTCTGCCTTCCTAACTCTCACTTCCATGGTCTGGGTTCCTAGGGAAGGAAGTTTTGCATGGAACTGCACCAATGGATGGCAGAGCTGATCACCGGGAATTGATCTTCCCATCAGGAACTCATCTCTCGAGGCACTTGCTCGGGGCTTTCACTGGACTTGTTCCCAAATCCTCTGCCAGCAGCTCCTGGGCTAGAGAGGCTCTGCTGCTCAGATAATCCTCATTTCTCCGTTCTGATGATCTGTTTCTCCTGCCCACTCCCTTGGTCCCTTCTCTGGGGAGAGGTGACTGTGCAGCCCAGCTCGGAGCAACCGGAAACTTGGGATTTGCATCTCCAGACCCTGCTCAAAATCTCACCCCATCCAGGCGAAAACAGGAGTAGTCAGAAAAAGGGATGTTTTGGTTTGTTGGTAGATTGAAAGAATAGTCATCACTTGTCCTTTTTGGTTCAGAGTGAAGGAAAATGTTACAGATTTAGCTTGGCAAGGCAAAGGTTTAAAAAGCGTGTGTGTGTGTGGAAAATCAGATCAGAGAAAATACTTGATCTGGAATAAAATATTGAAAAATTATCTTCTAAAGGCTGAAACAAAACTTTATAGCACTTGCCTTTTTATGAGGACATTTGGCAAAGCGACGAAGTTACTTTTGGTGTTGCTAAATTTTCTTTCTTTTTATTTTTATTTTTCTTTTTTGAGGAAAAAAAACCCCCATTTTCAGTCGGTTCTGTGTAAGCATTCTGGATTGCAGAACTCAGGACATGCTAACACGAGCTTCATTGGCTAGGAAATAACAGTTCCTTAGAAAATCTGGGACCTATTTTGTGATCTCAGCTGTATTTGTGTAAGTCAAGACAAAGCCTGTAACGGGATGGCATCACAAGAACAAGCTAATGGGAGCTGGGCAGCAAAATTCCGATGTTATCCATTATTTCTTGAGTTCCCAGGACTGTGGGAGAAGCCATCTGAAAGGCCCAGTGAGTGATGTGAAATTCCCAAAACTGCATTTTAATGTCATCTTAAAAAATAGAGCCAAGTGGTGTTAGGACCTGGCTAACACAGGAAATACTTAACATTTTCCCTATTCCAGTATTCTCCCACCTTTATGTTTTGACCGATTCTTGGCCAGAACTCAGCCCAGAACACCAAGTTACCAGTTGCAGGTACTTTGGACGTGTGTTTGGGAACAGCTGAGACCCCTTTGAGTGGCTGAAGGGAAGGGCAAAAAACATCCTTTCCACAAAATATCCTCCATCTGCCTCGATGTGGACTCCTGCACTGATATTCAAACCTCATGAGACTGCAGTGGAAACATCCCAAATATTTAAGCTCTGTCTAAAACCAAAACCTGAAAGAACCCTGCCCTTGATAGACAAAACCTCTGCTTTGCTTTTGGATTTTCTGCTATAAAAAAATCACACTTTTTTCCTGTTTTCTGATGGAAGGAGAAAAGCAGTTTTCCATAATTTCCTATATAACAAAATTAGACCTCTGTTTGGAGACGTGATGACAGAGAATTTGTGAATATATGGTCTTTTTGTCAGAGCAACAACCTTTCAGTGACCTTAAAATGTGTTTGGGTGTGCATGTTCAGGCCTTATCCTGTAAATTCTTTGACAAGCCAGTGGTTTTTATTTGTGTAGTCGATTTTCTGACTCCAACAGGACTGCTCATGCAGAGAAGGGCTTGAACTGGATTTATGTTTGCCCTGTATCTTGGATCATCTTGCTACTACTCCTTTTGTGGATTTTCTCCAAAATCAGGGAGTTTTCCATGTAGCCACCAACTCATCTTTAAACACTTGGCCACCATTTGGCTTTGGACATTCTGCTGTTTGGATATTCTAATGACAATTTTGCAAGTCCCTGGGTAGTTAGCGCTACTTTCCCTGCCAGTGCAGACTGCTATTATTTTTTTTTAAGCTGAGCTTTCACCTCACAGGGCTTGAATTTCACCTGAATTCAATTTTAATAGACATCTTGAGAACTAATGTTGAAGCAACAAGTAGCTTGGAGTGTAGAGGTACCTATTGCCACATCTTGTGTAGAGCTGCCTACATTGTTGATCCACTAAAAGCCAGAACACTCTTGTGTAAGCATCACAAGAGGGTTGAAGCCTTAATAAAAGCATCTCCTTTTCTTTTAGAAGACGGAGAAGTGTGTGTGATGCTTAAGCAGGGTATTCTACGACGGATTAGCTTGTCATCTTTACAGCAAAATTAGCAGGGGTGTACTTTATTGTGGAAAGCATCTCCTTCCATGTCGTGCTTAACATCTTATGGAAGGCCCAGTGCTCTGGGTGGGGTTTATTCTGGGGCTCAAAGAGCAAAAAGATGAAAAGTCCCCCTGAAGTAGAAACCAGTAACGTTACCATTGAGACAGTAAAAGGGTTTTCTTTCGGCCACAAAACATTTGCGTGAGTTTCGAACACATTTCACTTCACCCTTCTGCCTGTTTTGTTCCAAACCTCCTCCTGACAGCTTTGCTAACAGTTCATTTTGTTCCTGTGGTGACTAAAGGCTGGAGGAGCTGGTATTCGGAGGCTGCTGTGACAGCAGAGGACGGTGCCACTTTGGGGCTCTCTGTGCTCTTTGCTTCCCTCAAGCAGAGCTGCTTTAGGTGGCTGCACACAGGCAAGTTCTCCACGGAGGGACAGGAGGCTGTGCCAGAAGTTAAAAGGGTTCGTTTCACCTTGTTGCAATAAATTACAGAGCAATCATAAATGATAGGAAGGAGCTTGATGAAGTGGGTGAGGAACAATTGATGGATTATTTTAGTTAAAATTACTTAGAGCCCAGTCCAACTCCCACTGAAGTCAATTAAATCACAGCTGGATCAGGGCCAAAACGTGTCAAATTCAATTATGCCTTAACTGTAAACATTTGAAAGCACGTTACTGTAAGGTAGTTCAGCACTTAAATTACATTAAAACAAAAGCATTTCTGAAACCCCAACTGATTTTGTTGTATTTGTACAGCTCTGGTGAAACCCTTTTACCGGGGGCTGAGACACAGGGACCTCCTGGAGTGGTGCCTGATCCCCACAGCACCTGTTTGTGGTGGAGAGATGGCACAGAAATTGATACTGGGGATGGATTTCTGTCCCTCACAGACTCGCTGGGGGAGCGATTGCATCACAAGAGGCAGCAAAAGATGACTGAAAGGAGCTTGTAGAAATCCTGGTGCTGTTTCATCTAATCGTCAGGATTTAGGGAGCTTACTTGTGTAAGTATCAGCTCATAAATTAATGGAACTCTCACACGAGCTAATCTCAAAGCCATATTGCTCATGGGTATTCATCTGTGTCTCAGCTGAGCAAAGTACAGCATCCAAAATATTAGTTACAAAGAAAGAACCTACGTGATAAAAAGATGGAATTATAAATAATTCAATTCGTCAAGTTCAACCACATATGGTGGTGTTTTCACAAAATTGGGCAGATTGTCTTTTAAACTGTGATTCACAAGCCTCATTAAAGACAATTCATGTATTTTTTAATAAATTCAGGATTGATCCTTTTTGTTCCGTGCTCAGAATTTCTCTCCCTGTTCCTTTTCCAGCAGGGCCAAGGCTCCGAGTTGCAGGTTTGGGATTTCCTGGCTGGCATTTGTCTGCTGGGGTTTAGCTCCATGTCCCATCAGAACCTTGGGATATGGGGGGCTGTGCGGACAGCAGGGAATAGCTGTTCACTGGGGTCATTCCCATCTCCAAGTGAACTAAATTCATCCCCGCAGACAGACAAGCTCCCAGTCCATGCCAAGCTCTTCCGGAGGGTTGGGATCAGCCTGGTTTCGTTTCTGCCTTTGAAGCAGTTGTGTTAAGATCATAGTTTTTTTCTGAACAAATTTGACATCAGACTACTGCTTAATTTTGGATGGGCTCATCAGGGGGAACCACACCCAAAATAGGCAAAGACTGCAATGTAAGGCAGAGGACATAAATGTGGGTGCCACAAACCCTGTGGCTTTACTGGCCTGCCCAGGAATGGGTTCTCCGACAGGAAAGAAGCCACTTCATGTCTGGATAGTTATATTTGTGTCCTCAAGAGAAATTTCTGAATTTTACAATTGAAATCTTCAAAAACCCTGATTTAAGTGTCTCCCACACAACAGTCCAACAGTGCCTGCTGTGGTAATTCAGGCAAGAATTTATACACCGCCTACATGTGTTAAAGTGAAAGATAGGCCTGATCCTGGTTTTCATGACGGGACGTCTCCCTGGCTCTGTGAGAGGTCTTTGTGGGGAATGCAAGTGCTGGACGTTTGCAGAGCAGCGAGAGGACAGAAAATGGGACACGGGTGGGAATTAAAAAGCTCCGTTTGGCTGCTCGCCCAGCTGGCACAGCAGTGCTGGGGTGTCTCAGAGCTGTACCTGGCTCAGCGGACTGGGTTTTAGTCTCAAAACTCAGTTTGGTAAATTATTTCCTTTCCTTCTTTGCTGTTTTTGTAGGCATTTGGCTTTTTTTTTTTTTTTTAATCCTTTTCTCTTGTCCACGCCTTTCTATTAATAGCAGGATCAATTAATAGCTTCCACTGACACATTCTAAAGAGCTTGCGACTATGAAATAGCAATTTGTGCTTTGGAGAAGAGGAAAAGTGATACCCATCCAGCAGCTGGAATCAGGAAAAAGGGACAGAACCACGATAAATGTTGGTACAGGATTTCTAAGGCACATTCTCAACTCAGAAAAAACACTGCCCATTTTCTTCCCTGTCAGTGAACAAGAACACCACCAGTGAGACACTTTGATAGCTATAGGCGAATGCGGCTTTCATATGTTTGAAAAAGCTGATTTCTGTGACCCATGCCTTATTTCTCCCTTCTTAATATTAAGACTGGTCATGTCACAGCTTGTAAAAATGCATTACAGCGGGGTTGACAGCTATTTCAAACCCATGCTTTGCTGTTGCCCGCTTCCAGACGCTGCCCAGCACAGCCTTGGCGTGAGGGCTTTGACGCATTAACTCCCCAGTGAGCTCCAATTTGCTGTTGCCTTTCACAAACCAAACCCAGTCATAACGCTCTTTCCTGCTGTATTTATCTCTGAGTGAAGACCTGCAAGGTGAAAATGGTACTTTCCTGGCATAAATTACGGGATAGAAAATCCTTTTGGCAGCGAAGGGTGCCCGGGACACTTTCGTTCATCACAGCGCCCCGACGGCGACTTCGCTGGAAGAAAAGCATTTCCTTTAGGGGAATTACCTTGGGAAAACTCTCAGTATTTCCTAGGAAGCGGAGCTGGTGATGGATGTCTGAGTACCTCTGGTGTGGTTTTCGGGGTGTCCTGTGCAGTTGGACTCTATGACCCTTGTGGGTCCCTTTTAACTCAGCATATTGTGTGATTTTGACTCCTTGCTGAGCATTTGCTGGGGGCATATCCCACTTGCCTATGAGATATTCGGTGAGTATTTCTTACATATGGAGTAACTTATCACAGAGTTGCTGCTGCTACCCAGAGCTGCTTTGTTAATCAACTGAAAAATCCCCCCAGCATTTAAGTGTTCGTTTCCAGTACCTGGTGCATGGCTTTAGTGTAACTTAAAATGTGGTGGACTCTTAATCTGTCTTCTCAAAATGTTTGTTTTCCCCAAAGCCAATCATGGCTCATTTCCCTCCAGTAATTGATACCAACATTGGAAATATTTGTCCAGTTGTCAACAAACTTAATTGAAGTGTTTGACAACTTACTGTGTCTGGTTAAACTGTGGACAGTTTTCACACCGGGAGAAAATTCAAGTACACACCTTACCTAGTTTCTCTCCATAAGGATTGTCTCGTTCCGGTGTCTCACTTGTTACAAATCTCAGTAAATAATGTGGCTTTGGCATTTTCATGCTGCACGGGATGGCAAAACACTGCTTTTCTCAGCACCTCTTGATTCCCCTCCTGTCCCCACTTATTTACTCCTTGAAGTCAACAGAAGTTTTGGGTGTGTAGAAAAAGAAAAGGAATTGCATCAGACTGCAAATATATCAGCATTTTCTGCTGAGCATTCATTTCCTGGCAGCTTGGGACACACTGTGGACATCTGACTGGAGCTGGGATTCTGCAGAGCCCATGGAAGAGCTGGGAGCTTTGCAGGTGCTTTGGCCATCCCTACTCAGTTTTGTCCTTGACTTAATATACGCCATATCTGTTACTGAATTCTTCATCCTTCCCATTTTTTAAACACTTGTGCGAAAACCCTTTCCCAAGAAATGCAGGAGAAGCCCAAAGTAATGTGGGCAGTGGGGACTGTGTATGTTTAACACGAGGATTAATTAAGTACAAATAAAATGCTGCAGCTTATTCCCAGCACAGTGAAGTCTGTAGGAGGGAAGAGACTTCCCCACAAATCACATAAATGTTAAGACAAGGCCGGTTTTATTACTTTGTAGGGCTTTCAACTCATTCATCACCCATTTTGATGCATCCTTTGTCTCTTTACTGGATTTTTACGCTCTGCCCATGCCCTGTGGGGTTTTCAGATTTGCTCTTTCACTGCCTTCCTCCCCTTGAAGCTCCTTCTCCCTCAGCACAAACTGCACCTGAGAACCTTTGAGTTCAGGCCGAACTTTCGAACCCGTGACGTCAAGTTGGTTTGGAATTAGGCAGAACCAGTTTGCCCATCCCTCGCTGTAAAAGGGTTAAGCCTCTAAACTATTGAGAGCCAGGGCAGGGAATTATGAAAGGAGCCCCTGTTTTATAAGCGTTTGTATTGCCAGTGCTTGAATGCCCGTAATAAGTGGGTTGTGCAGTGATTAATGACTGTGTTTTACACGCTGACGATGGATGATGTGTCTCATTGGAGGAGCCATTTATTTTTATTCAGGCTCCTCACCCAAGCAGTGCTGGAAATGAGATGTTAATGTCTTGGTGGGAGTGTGTTTTGTTCTCAACAGTTGCATGAAAGGTGACCCACGGGAGAGGAGACAATAATTAACACAATGCCTTTTTCTCGCCTCTTTTTAATGGGTGCAGAGACAACTCACGTAATTATTTTTTTATATGAGGTTTTTCTTTTCCTTTCGAGATTCCTGTTTTGTTCCCTCCAAACTGGGAACGAGTAGGAATGTGTTGGCATTCTGAAACTTCATAAATTTCAAAGGGGCAAACTACTCAAATGCCTTAAATTCCATTGGTCTTTGTTTTCTTCTTGTATTTTTTATAAAGGACTAAAATAATTTGAGATCTTTAGGTGTTTTGAGCCAATTTTTGTATTGGATTATAAGTTTCTGACCTTGCTTTAGTTTCAGCTGCACTTTTCTCCCCACTATGTCATTGTGCACCTGTAAAGGAGGTGGTGGTGGAGTGTTTGCATTGGCTGGAACCCACAGACCAGACACAGAACTCATCATTTTACCAACAAACTATACATTTATATCTGTATGGATTGAACATTGCATCCATCTAACGTCAAGATTTTCATTCCTGTAAAATGGCTTAAAGAAAGGAGGAAAAGGATTTAAAAAGCACTTTTTAACTAACTCGAGAAAATCTATTTCAAGACACTGGAACGAGTTGCAGTGTCCAAGAAAACCTTTCTTAAGTTCTGCATAAACTGAAAACCCTTCCCAGCAGATCTCCTGGGATGCAAACAGAGCCAGCTGTGGGCATGGCATCAGTACTTCAACAGAGGGCAAAGCATGAGGAGGATGTTTACAAAAATGGTCAAACTGGAACTGGTTTTTTTCATATGTGCTTCACCAAACCTGAATTAAAGGCTCTCAGAATTTGAAAGATCCCTCAAAACTATCACACCACTGCTGAGTAAAGCAAACCCATTCAGGGAGATGGGTCGGAAGTGTTGGTTGTTTTGCATCACAGAGCAGTAAATGCCAATAATTGCCTAAATTCTCTGGACAGCTTAATATTACAGGTGGGGTACAGCCCCTCTTTCAGAGGTTAATAAAAATGCTGGGAACGTACAGATTCTGTCTGCTAGAGTTTCATCCCAGCAGCGCCCCATAAGAGTTTGGGAATGGTGGTATTTGGGAAACATAAAAAAAAATATTCCCTGCAGACTCATTTAGAGCAGCAGCATCAGGTTAAAATTGGCAGGCGCAGCTGATCTTGGGCAGGATATTTTTCTTGGGTCGGGAGAACTTTCGAAAGTTGAGTTGAAAAAGAGCTATTTTGGTTTGAAAAACCACGCGCTGCATCTGTGCCTGGTATCGCAGGGGTTCCCGTGGAAACATCGAGGGTTGCACAAGAATAGGACACAGGCATGGCTTCCAAATTAGCATATATATTAATGGCACATTAAGGGATTTCGTAATCCTGTGACATAGATGAGAGTTCTCAACGCGGGGCTCACGCAACCTGTTAATGGGCAGCGTCTTCAGCAAGATAATAACAGCTCTGCCCCCCTCGTGGCTGCTCTTGGAGCCCTTTCCAGCCCATACAAAGTGCTTTGCTGGGTGTTGTCTCCCTCATTTTGCATGTGGGGAGAACAGAAATCCAGTGAGATTCGGGGACTCGGCTGAGGTGGAACGTTAAGGCAGTGGCAGGGCTGGAAGCACTATGCCCAATGTCCACTTTCCCCAAAATCTACACCAAGTGAGCAAATCTTTGTTCTTCTGGTACTTTATGGGACAGGGTGGGAACGTGATAATATTCCCATCAGCCTGGATCTGTTTCTAGTGCCAGTGGGAGCTGCACACCCACCCACTTGTGGAGGGAAGAAAGGGCTGCATTGTTTTTTTGTCTGTTGACTTCTCTGATTGGTATTTAAATGAGATTATGGAGGCCCAACACACCTGTGGAACACGGTGAATCTGCATTCCACAGTGACAGGGCCATGGAGATTTGGAGCGAAATAGATGTGCTGATGGGCGAGAACCAAGGCTTGGACTCCAAACCCTCCAAATCTTAGCTTGAGGGAGGGGTTCCCACCTGGATCCCTAAAATCAGAGTGTTTCTGTGGCATGTTTGCAGTTCTAGATTGGGGCTGGCAGCAACAGTTGTGCTTCTAACATTTCTGCCCATGATGGCATTAATTCACAGTTAAAGCTGGCAGAATTTGGGCACTGTTGAAACCTAATTCCATCCCTTATGATTAATTAGGCCCTGTCTCCACCCAAAGTTTAATCTTTATTTGTCTGGAGATGTGAAAACAGTGTCTCCTTGGCTGACTTCCTATCAGAACAGAAAAAACCCTGCAGGCTGATGTTGGACATGAGTGGGGGCTTGTATTTGGAGCTTGCATTTGGAATCTCGGAATGTTTTGGGTTGAAAGGGACCTTAAAGCTTATCCAGTCCTACCCTGTGCCATGGGCAGGGACACCTTCCACTAGCCCAGGTTGCTCCAAGCCCTGTCCAACCTGGCCTGGGACACTTCCAGGGATCCAGGGGCAGCCACAGCTGCTCTGGGCAAGAGGAGTTCAGCACACCTGGAGCTCACCAACTGGAATTTCTGGCTCATCCTTCTATCAGAGCTGTGGTAACTGGAAGAACCCTGTCACTGCTTTGCTGACACATACCTGGTTTCACACCTCCGAAGCACTTTGCAACTCCGAGACTGACATTTTTCTCATAGAACTGCTGGTTCTGGGTGTGTCCTTTTAGGGACTGCCCGTAACCTTGATACATTTTCCCAGCCTGCTTTTTGAGGTTGGAGGAATTTCAGTAAGAGTGAAACTTGCTTTGTGTTCCAGCTGAAAAAGCCCCAAAACGCCACCGACACTTAAACGAATGGGCTGGGCCTTGGCTACTACAAATCAGGCTGGAACAGACAGTGCACCCTGACTTTGAGTGGGCTGAACTGCTGTTTGGAGTCCTCTTGGTCCTTCTCCCCCAAGAAATGGGCTGTTCTGGTTGTCGTGCTTTCACCCTGTGTTCTGCTCACAGTGAGAGGACACACAAAATGTGCTCCGTGATGGGGTCTTTCCACAGTGTCTGTAGGACTGAGTGCAGCTTTCCACGTCCTCACTCACTCCCAGGCCACAGGGGAAGGTTAATTAAACACGGACGTTGGAATATCGCTTTGCCTGGAGATGGGGGTGTGACCCTTGGGAGCATCCAGCTCCCGATGTCTGCATGGAACAGCTATGGCTGCAGGTGTGGGGTGTGAAACCACGACTGAGGGGTCTTGCAACATCTCCAGCTCATGACTGACTGTATGTAACATAAATAGACCTGAAGTCAAGGAGGCTGCTTTGGGAATGAAGTTGCCAGCACTGGTTTTTATGTTCCAGAATAGTTGGTAGGAAAGTTTCTATAAGCTGGGAATTCAGCTGTGTTTTTTCCTCCATCCAAAAAGTGAAATTTTTGCCGTCCTTTTTGGGTTAAGGTTGAATCCATGGTCTGACATGGGTGTGCTGTTACTTGATGTGGAGTAAAAATAGCCATGCCCTGTGCTGGTGGAAGCTGTGACATAGTCTTTGTCAGCTTATTCAACCAAAGAGATCAGGTTTGAAGGAAACGCTATTCCAAGGTGCTCTAGATTCTGATAATGGGGCTTCAGCTTCCTGGAATAACTCTGTGATGTGCATTATGCTCAGCTTTGTTCCCTGTCTCTCCTCCTTACCCGGCCACAAGAGCTGGGTTAAGATCACTGCTCTAATTGGCAGCCACAAAGGACGGGCAGGCTGTGAACAAAACCTGCTCGTGTATCATTTGCATCCTTCTAAATTGCATTGTTTGTGCAGCTGTTCGGCCAAATCGGCCACAGAGTTTATTTTCGTCCGTAGAGGAAACAGAGATGAGTTTTCTCTCTGTTAGGGCAGATGCAAGATCAAAGAATCATATATGCAGCTCAGAGAGACCAACCTCCCTGCTAAATGTGTCCTGATGGGGGCAAGATTATTAATAAAGCAACCCTTGAGATGATAAGCCCCAGTTATAAGAGGCAGAGGCTTTGCCAAGATGTGACAGGTCCCTTTCAGGTTAACAGTGGGACTTGCTGAAGTCTCCCTTTCATTTCAGCCAGGAGGAAAAGAGGGGGATGTCTGTGTGTTTTAAACACTGATCTACTATTCTCCTGAGAAGAAAAAAAGCATTTTCCAAAAAGATCCATCAGGCAAAATTTACACAGTGTGGTGTCGGGAAACAATTGCACTCTCTTCCTTCCCATGTGTCACTCAGCAGCGTGTTTTAGAGCTCAGAGCAGGAAGAGGTGGTGATATTTATGGGCAGCTCTCTGCTGGAGCTCACACAAGGGTGGGCTTGAGAAACCTGAAGAGTGCTTTTGTGTGCGCAGCCAGTCAGCTGGCCGGGGCTGGTGTTTGCTTATGGATGTTGTGATAATAATTAACAGAGCAGGAAGTGAGGGGCTGATTGATTTATGCGCTCGTGGCATTGTGCCTTTGAACTTGGACAGAAACTGTGAAACCCTGAGAGGAGGCAGATTTATTTCTCAGATGTGTGAGGATGTAAGAATGGCCATAATGTGTAAGCCCAAAGTCCATATAGACTGGGAGCTTGGGTGGTGGCCAGGCAGGCATGCTCAGGGAGCCACAGAAAGCACAGAACGTGACTTACCCTTCCATTAAACTCCACCCTCTCAGTTCTGATGAGCTGTTTCTCGATCCAAGCCCAAATCATGCTCCTTGACCAGTGACACCATCTGGACAGAGGACTGGATTAGGCCTCCTGCGTTGCTCCCCAGAGCCCCCGACGTCTGGTCGTGGCTGTCACCAGGGAAGGCAGACACTTGCTGCACTGTAAGCTGAGACGCCCTGAGAGTCGTGTCATCTCAGCCCCATGTTCCTCCTCCACCCCAAGAGCCAAGACCAGACTCCCTGTAAATCCATTCTGTCATCCTTTGGCTACTCTGCTTGTTCCATCTGGGTCCAACCGGTGACGAGCTCTAGAGCTGAGCCTTGTCCTTGGTAATGGAGGGAGCTCTTGGCTGAAGTGTTTTAACATGGCTCAGCCCAAAAGAAGGAGCTTCAGGCTGACATTGGTTAATGGAGCCCAAGTGTCCCTTGGTACAGATCTGGTGGCTCCTATCCCAGGAACTCCCCCGCCCTCCTGTGTGCTGTCGTTTATGGGAATGTACTGGGGGTTATTTCCCTGGGACTGGTGTGGCCTCGTCTTAGAACTCCCTCGGAGTCCCACCAGTGAGGGTCTGGAACGGAGATTCACTTCCAAACCCAGCATTCCTTGGGAGCTGTTTCCAGCTCTGATGGCCTTGGGCCCATATATCCCAATAGAGCAGACCTGCTTGTGTTCAGTGCACCTCCTTTCCCACTGAGTAGCATTTAAAGGAATCGTCAGCTAAAGATGAGGAATCCCAGACAGATTCCCTTTGTGTAGCCTCAAACAAAGCGCAGGACCTCTCTGAACCACGCTCAGTTTGGCTGGAGGGTGTGGGTTTGAGTCAAAGGGGGCACCCACCCAAAAGGCAGGTTGTCATTTGAGTACAAGGAGAAGAATAATTGAGCAGTGGTGTGTGTTCTGATTCATTCTCCACTGGTGAAGCCACATTTGCTGCAAAGGATTTCTTGAGTGCTGGCCATATAGATTCTTAAAATGCTTCTTTAAAACAAAATAAATCTTCTCTACGTATACATTTTCCTCTTCACTGAGGATCTGACAAGGTCCTGGCACACTCCCCTGCTTGACAGACAGCCCGGAAGAAAGGCTGTGTGTGCAAGGAGAGCAACCTACGGCACCCAGGTGGTGCTGGCTTAAATCCTTCCGGAAACTGGGAAGAAACTCGGCAGCTGAGCATTGCTGGGATACCAGGGAACCACGGCACAGTGACAGTCCCAGGACAGGGGACAGTCACAGCCAGGCCTTGCCCCTCCAGTTCCACGTGCATTCCCATCTCCTCCCTCTCTGACGGCCCTGAACAAAGGCAGCTGGTCAGAACGGTGACCACCAGCCCTGCCAGGAGGATGCCATCCCTCAGGGATCTGCCATCCCTGGAGGCACTGATGCTGTAGGAGAGTTTTGGATTTTGGTTTATTGCCCCCCATGCAGCCCTGTGTAAGGCAGGGTGTTCCACATCTGCCCTGGCAGCAGGGATGGGGATGAGTCTCAGCCAGGGAGGCTCTCGGGCTCCTCAGTTGTTCAAGGACAATTACTTCCTGTGTGTACAGGGCCTTAAACATATAAAACCCCCCAGCATGAATATCAAATGCCATCATTAAGTCAGGATAATTACATTTCTAGCTGGTTTTTGTGGAGGCCGGTGGCACACGCACCTCACACCTTCCAAACTTATTCATTACTGTCATTATGTGGAAGTTGATACATTGCTAATGGGGGCAGGCTTGAAGAGGAAAACCTGGATCTCACAGCTCCAAGGCCTGAGGAAATTTCAGTTGTGGTTTTGAAATTGGGTTGAACTCAACCACAGCTCAAAGTGCTCCAGAGCCTGGGGAAGGGCAGCTGAAGCTGCGTCCAGCTCCATCATCCCTGGGGAGCTGTTCTGGAAGTTGCACGGGGAGAGATGCTTTGGAGAAGAGCATCTTTTAATTTAACGTTTACAGACATCAGTGGTTTTGTTTGAAACTGAGTGAGCTGAAAACCTACTCCCTCAAAAAACTGATTGAAGAGAGGAGGGATTGTTCTCTTAGGGAAGTTAAAACGGGAGTCCTGGGTGAGCCCCAATTTTCTCCCACCTGAGAAGCTGACGTCAAAATGTACCATTTGATCAGATGCCACTTATTTCTGCCACTCACACTCGGCTCATACAGAAGGTGCAGGTGCTGAAGAACTGGCCTTCAGTCAGAATGCCCGTAGAAAGGATCGGTTTAGCTGTGCTAAAATTAGCTGCACTAATTTTCTTCTTTTGGTTGGTTTCTGTGTTCCTTCTGCGGACACACACAGGTGAAATCCTGGCTCCACACAAGCTCATGGGCATTTTGCCATGGCCACCAGTTGGGTCTGGATTATTCCACAATGTGGAGAAGCCAGTTGCTACCCAGCGGACTTTTTGCTGATGATTTGCCTTTAATTTTTGCAAGACTCGCGGTCCTTGTCAGGCTAATGGGGTTCATTGCAGTGAAAATAGAACATGGTGTGAGCTATACCTGCAGTCTTTGGTTGAGGAGCAATTAAACTTTCCTCCAAGGAACCTCTCTGATGCTATTTTGGAGCCCCAGCAGCATCTGTTCGTGTTCCAGCTCGGCACTTAAGATTTCAGAGTTGAGAGCTCTGCTTTCCTGTGGCCTCCATGACAGGATTCCCATGGAAATTTTGTCTCTGTGCAATTGGACTGAGTCTCGAGACTATTTTTGGAAGCTTTCAAAGTGTCCCAGAAGTGCCCTTCACCTCTGCTCCTGTGTAAAGACTTTGGCTCCAGCTTAGCTACAACTGGTTTTTACATGTAACCAAAGAAAAAGAGAACAAGTAGAAAAAGAAACAAACCTAAAGAGAATTCTCCTTTCCCAAAACAGGGTTAACTCTCAGTGACTGAGCTCTGAGTGCTGGAGAAGAGGAATGGCAATAAAGAGCATTTTCAAGCACTCCCAGCTCCAGGATTCCTATTTAACATGTAATAATCACAGAAAAATCTTATTATAGAGTTGAGAAATTGGCACCTGTAAAGCCTCTGAGGATCTCCTGCAGGTTTTCCAGCTATTCCAATATTCAAAGAGGTGTAGGAAGTGTAAAAGAGTATCTGAGGGTTGTCTTACAGTAAGACTGGAAAGAATGAGAAGGGAATCAATGTCTGTACTGGTCGATACAAAGGGTTCCTGACAAATTACCTGCCACCACCTCTTGGCCAAGCTTTATTTACAGGGGTGCTGAAAACATTGCAGTCCATACATAGGTATGGCCTGGAGGCTCAGTTGCCTTGTGGGGACAGCTTTAGGAAGACTTTGTGGCCGTGCCTGGATTTCCAACCCATTCCAAGAGGATACGAGGAGTGTCCAGCCCTGGAAGCCCAGCTGTGTCCCTGTGTTCCCGGGGCAAACACCTCGGCCCATGTGTGGTGTGTGGAAGCTGTGGAGCTGCCAGCACAGTGCTCACAGCCTCCCTGGCCCACCTCTCCCCAGCCCATCCTCCGCTCAGGTCCCGTTCTGGGGATGGCTGAGGGATCTGTGTTCCCACCCCACACAGTGCAAACATCACCCTTTAACCCGGGGATTCCAGTGTTAATGGCAGTGCTCCAGTGGCATCCTGGAAAGGACTGGATCTTGGGCTGTTCACAGGCCTGGTTATTCCCCTCCTAAGCACTTGTTCCTAAGGGGATATGAATTTGCCTGGTGCATGCACAGAGCTCTGCTGTTCTCATTCCCCGTGCCTCTCTGTCCTCGTGCCTCTCTGTCCTCGCCAGGGTGCTCGGTGGAGCACGGCATTGGTCCTGGGAGGAACCTGATGCAACCTGATTCTAACAGTTAATAGGGAAGAGACACCCATGTCTGGGGACTGCTCAGTGCCTGAGCCTGGTGCAGATGGAGCAGAGAAGGTTTAAATCCAGCTTCACCACAAATAGATGGGCTGGGATCAAACCTGAGCACAGGAAGTGCTTTGCTTGCCCTCAGTGGGGTTTCTGATGGACAGGAGGGGTGCTGCAGGTCCATGTGGTGCCTGCTGGCTGAGGAAGCTCAGCACAAAAGTCCTGTCATGTCCCTGGTCAGCCTTGGGCAGCTCTGGCAACCACCAGCCAAGGCCAAGGAGCCCACTCTGACCTAGAGGACGTGCCATGTCCTGGGAACACAGTGGGCACCTGGCTGTTGTCTTCAGCCACTTGGCTCCTGGGCCACGTTGAGTTTCTGGACTGTACCAGCTCCCTGCTCAGCTCTGGCTCTGGTGGTATAACCCAGCCAAGATCCATGACAGTGGCATGGCTGCCAAATCCCAGCTTTTGGGGATCTGTGGTGGAAAAAGGAGATGTAACACCCTCCCCACTAAAGAAACTGTGTGTGGTTCAACTAATTCTGCACATTTCCTTGCTTCCTTTACTTTCTTTGCTTCACTCAGGTCTTGCTCCTCCCTGTCAGGAGGCTGCCTGCTCCTCCAGCAAAATGCAGCTCTTTGCTAAATGAACTCAACTCCTTCTTGGTTTCCTTTTGTTTTGACACGCAGGAGATGATTGATTTATAGACCTTCCTGAGTCGTAAGTTCATTTTCTTTTATTATTTACCTTTCAGTGCAGCCCATTCTGACTGAGATTTCATTCTGCCTCCAAGCAGGGCTGACCTGCCAAGAGGAGCTGATCCATAAATCTTTCCTTCCTTTTGCTTTCTTTCTTTCCAAAACAGCATTAGCTGAGTTTGCCTGGGAGGAAAACTGTTCTGCCATCGCCGGCAGGCAAACAGTGCAACTAATTAGTGCTTTCCCTTTTCCCTTCCCTTTAGTCTGTGTCTGCTGGGGTTGAAATTAAGCCAGGCAGGAGGAGGAGGAGGGAGGGAAAAAGAAGGGGAGAAGATCTGTTTGAAGTATTTATTTTTAATTAAAACTTTTGCAAGGTGATGTGGTGTAGTGGTGGTAATACACACACTGTGTCATACCTAATGGCCAGAAGTAATCTAAAGAAAGCAGGTGAGTAGAGATGGGTTCAGGCTGGTCATCTGGTCTAACACCTTCTTGGTGTTGCTGCTGAAAACTAAAACAAGTGAGGAAAAAAAAAATCTTTGGATACATTAAATCCCAATATATTTATAGGACAAATATTTTACTTATAATTGGGCAACAGGAGTCCAGGGTTCTCCCAGACCTGTGTGGTTTGAGTGAGTCAATTTGTTTCAAGGTGGTGTGTCAGTGCTTAGTGTAGATCTATTATTCACTGTCCAGGGGCTGCCAACACATATAAATTTAAATAGCAAAGCAAAATGTTTTCATATCGTAGAAAACACTCTGCAGATCCAATCTCCTTTCCGTTTTTAGCTCTTGGTTGGTTCAGGCAGCAGAGTGGCCAGATGTTGACTTTATGGAATGGACAAGAGCTTTCTTGCTGCTTGGAACTGAGATTATTCAAATCCTTAAAAAAGAACTCCAGGAAAAATTCTGTTGTTGAGGCAGCGCTGCCTCAGCTGTGGGTGGTGTGAAGTGTGGATTACACTAATACTTCCCAAGCATTTAGCAGCAAAGTGAGCCCAAGACTACCCTAGGCTTTGGGGTGATTAAGACTATTCCAGTAGATAAAACTGGGACTTTTCTGTATGAAGCCACTGTCCCTGTGAAGAGCACTGAGACCCCCTGAGTCCTAAACCACTAATGGCTTGGGTGTTGCACTGGGGGTCTCTTGATTGTTTTTGATGGAAGCAATAACCACTGGAAGTGTGTTTCTAGGGTAGCAAATTCCTCATTTTCTGGCTTTTGTGGGAAGCTTTTTGGTTTTCATGTGCAAAAGACCAGTGGGGCAGGCTTGGAAAATGCGCTCAGACAACAGTGCAGGTGAGTACACATTGAAAAAACACCAGCTGGAACTGCTGGGAAAGGCAGGGATGGAAAGGAAAGAGCCCTTCACTTCCATTCATCCCACCCTGGGAGACAGAGCGTGTCCCGACAGTGCTGAGCAGACAAGAGCCGCTTGCCAGCATTTAATTTGTTGAAGATTAGGGAATTATTCCATTCTTACAATACCATGTCAGTCTCGAAATACCTTTGAACTCTGGGGGATGTGAAGTTTAGATCCAGCCTCAGATTTCGCAGCGTTTGGAAGCCAAGGCTTTATCGGGGTGAGAACTGTACGGATGGTTTAAGGGGAGTCATGTTCATGGAGACAATGGGCTGGCTCAGCTTCAGCGGCCTCTGAACTGTGGGATAACTAGATCCAGAGCAGGACACCGAACTTGGGCTTTTCTCTTTGGGATCTAAAAGCTGGCTAGTGCAGAGCAGGGGTCAGGTAGCTCTGGTTTGCTCTGTCTGCGAGGAGAGTTGGCTGCTAAAGCATTGCCCCCTTTCTGACCTGGAGCTTTCCCCCTCGAAAACATCTGCAGCCTTGAACCCCCATCTTTCTGTAGATGTCATCCTCACTCCATGCCCCAACCGTGCTGAGTCCTCCTCAGGCTGAGGGCAGAGCGCTGAGCTTGGATAAGCTGGGCTGAACCTCAGCAGGTGATTTCTTTATTTACGGTGGTTTCTAAGAGCACTGCCGCAACTGTTGGTGTCAAACCATAAGCAAAGGCTTCTCTTAGGGGCACAGATGATAAACAAGTACACGACACTTGGTGTCAACAGCCTCCCAGATCTGTTCCCCACCTGGAGCTCGAAGCAGCTCAGCAGTTACAAACCACGACTTGCTCACGAGTCACGCAGCGGTTTCAGAAGGGCTGTAGATAAATTTGTGTCCTGACGTGGGCACCAAAAATAAGCCTGTGCTGAGCCTTTCTGAGCCTTGGGCCAGGGCACAGCTGCTGCTGAACGTTTGGGGAGATGAATCCCCTCATTCAGGTGCTCAACACTTGAAAACACAGACCTGAACAAGTCCAGAGCCATCTGCTGCTCTAATAACTGAGCACTGTTGTACCCTGCAAAAACAGGTAAATCCTTGCTCCTGATCAGGGAAGGAGGAAGGCAGTTCTTTTCATCCTCATCCTACTGGTTATCAGAAAAACAGTCTGAAGAGACTTTTCTCTTTGGTGAAGGCAGATCATTGTCCTCCTCTCACTCCAAGCAGTCCCATGTGCTGCTGCCACGGCTTACAGGAAAGCAAATATCCCTGGTTGCTCTGATATCAAATAGCTTTTGCTGACCTCCCTTGAAGAAAGTTCCCTGTAAAAATCCTTTTGTCCAGAGGCTTTAGTCACTTGGAGCCTTACAGGGCTTTCTGAGCTCTGGTGATTTATTACTTCTTAGCAATTTTGTGTTTCATGGAGAACCCTGCTGGAAATATATGGCGGTACAAGGGTAAAAGTATCAATTAACCAGTGCCAAAAGCCACCCATGAGCAAGGACAGGAATGGGACAGGCTATTGGGTAAGGCTTGGAGGATGAACCTATAGAGGAGAAGGAACTCTGTGATGGGCAGGTTTGAACCAGGACCCCATAACAGCAGGATAAGGGAGTGTAGTAAGGCCGGATCCACTCCTTCATGGAGGCATCAGTTTTCAGTCTCCTTACTCAGAGCAGGGTGGAACGGAGATCTGTGAAGCCTCTTCTCTTAGATCCTCTGTGAACAGGATCAGTGGTGCAGGGCTGAGCCCCAGGTGAAGACGCCAACACAGCTCACGGCTCCCCCAGGACCATGGTGGTGGAGGTGGCTACAGGGTTCCTGCAGGGGACTCTGGCAATGGAGGGGCTCTTCAAGGAGGGAGGAGGGGCTGGTTCTTCTTGGCATATTTGGCTGAAAGAGAGGAAATGATCTGTTCCATTGGTGGGTCAGCATTTTTTTGTTATCCCGGGTGTCAGTGGGTGCTGATGAAGAGGACACAGGATATGGGAGCAGGGCCTGGTTTACCTTCTGTGTAACTGGCTGGTGTCACAGGGTGCAGAAATATCAGAGAGCACAGGATTAGTAGTGTAAAACAAAGGACAGCGTGCTCTGTCCTTATTTATGGTCTCTGAACAGCCACAGAGGTTGTAAACCAAGGCAGAGTTTCTGCCGAGTCCCTCAGTGATGCTGTAGTTCAGCACAAATCCACAGAAAGAAAAGGTAGGTAAAGCTTTACACAAGCTAAAGGTTGGCTGGGCAATTCTGATCTCATCTCTCAAGTACTTCCTTAGTGGTTTAAGTGGAAGACTTTCAATTCAATAGAAATATTTTGATTTTTGGCACTGCAGAGGTGTGGAGGAGAAAGGATGATTTAAGTTGCAGTCTGTCTAAACCCCATGCTCACATCCCAGTCTGCTGGGATCCACAGTGCTTTGGCAATAGTTTCCCAAACTTGCTTTGTAAGTGGCTGGATTTTGCACAGCTTGCCATGGTTGTGGAGAGAAGCAATGATCAACACTCTGTGGGATTCTTTGATGTCGCCCGAGCACCACAGCTTTCCTGGGACACGGTTTCTGGGATCGCAGCCCTTTACTCAGGGAGGAGAGTAAGGAATACAGGTCACCAGCAGGCCAGGCTGTCAACTCCTCACTTCCACACTGAGGACATACTCACCACAACAGACTCCTGAGGTCTGCAGATCATTACTCTCATTAGTGGTGATTCATGGTGAGGGTTTCCCAATCAGGCCTGCTGGTGTAACATGTTCCTTTCCACAGCACTGTTTATCTGAAGATCTCGGAATACTTTATGTACATTAAACTTTAATCCATGTTTTACCACCAGTGAAGTAGGTGAGGAGGATCATTTCCATTCGGCAAATGAGTGCAAGAAAGTGACTTGCCCAAGACTCTGCAGGTTGGTTGCAAAGTTATGATCTGACAGTGAGCGTTTGTTTCCCGTACGTGGCCCTGTTTCCCTGCCCGGATTTTAAGGGAACGTTTGATTTCCTGGGGCTAAGGCTGAGCAGGAATCAGCTACAGCTGTAAATCAGAAGGCCTGATGTGAATCAGAACTTCCTCTAGTGCTTGGGAATGTTTGGATTTGTCATCCCAGAACGGCCCTGGCCTGAAAGGATTGGAGAAGAACTGGTTTGTTTATGGGGCTGGTATCAAGTGGTTGGTGTAAGTTGTGGAGTTAAGAGTCGGTGAAGAACTTCTGGGATCTATTCATCCTCATCTTCCCATATGGTCAGTGGGGTCAGTGTAGACAATGGAGGCTGCAAGTGTGATTCATGTGATGCAGGGAATGAGCTGTGACCTGAACTGTGTTGTCTCTTGGCTGGAATGGGAGATGAGGTGATTGTCACAAGTGAACCCTGTCCTGGTGTCCACAGGAAAGCAAAACTGGGAACTGAATGGGGACAGATTTCAATATTTGCTTTAAGTTTGATCTCTTGTGGTAATTAGACATGACTTCAGTGGGGTGTGTTATAACAGCCCCTACAAAGACAAAAACCAGCCAGTGGAAAGGCAATCCCTCCTTCCCTGGGCTGACCTGGCAAGACCCCCAGCCCAAGGAAAGCTGTGCAGCTTGGGGGAATCACAGAGTAGGTGAGGTTGGAAGGGACCTCTGGAGATCATACAGTCCAACCCCCCTGCCAAGGCAGGGTGAGCTAGAGCAGGTGACACAGGAACTCATCCATGTGGGAAGGAACAGGCCAGAGAGGCGAACTGAGATGCTTGTGGTCATTTGGGGATGGACCTGTGCAGGGCTGAGGGTTGGACTCTATGATCCTGGTGGGACCCTTCCAAGTCAGCATATTCTGTGATCCTGTGATTTAACAAGCGAATGGCAGAGCCAGGACACCTGTTCCTGTCTCCCTCCTGTCCCCAGGGGCTCCCATCACTTGAACACGTGTCCACTGAACTGACCTTTCTCCCCCTCTGCTTCCCTCCCTGCCAGGTTCCCCCTCTCTGCGGGCGTATCCCCTCATCTCCGTCATCACCAGGCAGCCGTCCGTGGTCCCCCACCTGCTCCCAGCCGCCACCAGCTCCCGGGTGCTGCCAGCGCAGCCCTCCCCGGGCCCTGGGGGCTCCGAGCCCGTGCCCAGCGAGGCCCAGGGCAGCAGCGAGTCGGAGGCAGAGCAGCCCACGCCCAGGATAAAGAAGCCGCGCCGCAGTAGGACCATCTTCACTGAGATCCAGCTCATGGGCCTGGAGAAGAAGTTCCAGAAGCAGAAGTATCTCTCTACCCCCGACAGGTAGGTCAGTGGCTCACACCGGGATCAGGGATGAGCAGAAGGGCTGCTCCAGCCCTGCTCAGCTGTCCCCACACTGAACACTCCCTGTGGATGTGCTGCCTTCTGGCTCCACAGAGAGGTCTCTGCATTGGCCAAGGCTGTGGGCAGACCATAAAATCATAGAATCTCCTGTGTTGGAAGGGACCCAAAAGGATCATCAGTCCAACTCCTGGCCCTGCCCAGACACCCCAACAATCCCACTCTGTGCTCAGAGCATTGTCCAAACACCCCTGGAGCTCTGGCAGTTCAGAGCACAGTGTGATGGCAGCAAAGGAAAGCAGAACTTTGGAGCTGGCAAGTTTTTGATGAAGATTGAAGTATAACAACCTCAATCCTCCCTGTCTTATCTTTCATGAGGCAGATTTCCCCAAATCATCCAAAGGCAGACAGCACTCAGTTTAACTTGCAGCCTGAACTCTGCTGTGACTGGAGATCCACATCAAACCCCTCCCCACTGCCAGCCCTGGGTGGGCAGGGCTGAGGAACACTCACAACATCCTCATGGGGATGGAACTGGGAGAAAAATCAACCCTCTGCAGTCAGGAGCCTCCTGGACCAGATCAGACCCATGTCAGCTGCAAGTTAGAGACTGGTTGCTGGGTGGCCAGATTCAACTTCAAGGCTAACTTCTCCTGGGATCGAAGGTGACAGGAATGGAGCATACCAGTGGAAATGCCAGATGGTGGTATATGTGCTTGGAGCAGGCCTCCAGGCTCAGAGGTACAGAGCAGGAGCTCTCTGTCTTTCCCACTCCTGCTGCACACTTGAAAAAACATGGAGCCTGTCTTGGCCTGGGCTCTGGTGAGTTCTTAGGGACTACTTGGCAAAGCAAACTAAGAGAGGCTTCAGCTTTTTTAAAGGCTTTCAATTCTACTCTTCAAATTTAAATTATAGGGAAAAGACCCATGCAATTTCTACAAAGTTTGTAAACCTAGAGAAGGTGCAGGAAAAAGACCCACCCAATTCCTGTGAAGTTTGTAAACCCAGAGAGGGTTTGAAAGGTACCCCGGCCCTGGATTTAAATATAAGCTGAAGATGGCATTCTCTGCTGCCTGTCACCAAAGCCAAGGGTCACAGCAAGACCAGATTTCCTGGCCATGGCCACCCTGTCTCACAGCAGAGTTCCTAATGCACTGACTCCTCACAGCTCCACATCACAAGGTGGTTGACACTTGCTGAAGCCCTCGAGGCTGTTGATTAAACATTATCCTGTGACTGTTCCTTGGCTTTGTACATGTTTGGGGCTGATGAGCAATTCCTGTCCGTGTACCACGTCCCCTGTGTTTGTTTCCTTGGGTTTCCAGGCAGTGCTGGTGACAGAGGTGTGTGCCAAGAGGTGGCACCCTGCTTGCAGGTAGTCAAAGAGTTACAGGACGTGTGCACTAAGTCCCCAAGAGTTGGCCAAGCTGTGCTTCTCTCATGGCTGGAAACGTGATGGCAAAGCACTGGATTGTGATCTGTGTTCACTCCTGCAGCTTTTGGCCTGGAGAGAAGGCTGTACCCCTGGGAGGGCACCTGGAGCACCTGGTTTAATTGGTAGTGAGGGAGTGTGGTGTGACAGGGAAATGACTGCCAGATTCTCCTCTTAAATAACAGCAATGGCATCTTAAATCAATGGGATACAGACATTATGTGGTGGCACAACAAACCTACAGGTCCAGAGTGATTCCAAAGTGTGGGAGAAGCAGGAATCCGTGAGAGTGAATTGGAGCCCAGGGAGGTGGTGTGGGGGATGTGGGTGCTTGCAAATACAAGTCTGGTTGCCCCAGGAGCCCAAATGAAACAAGAGTTTTATGGTGAAAAACTCAGCCTTGACAAATGTGCTCCCCCATCCAATGGCAAGGAGATATCTGCCAAGAAGTCACAGACTCCAGAACACTTTAGAACGTGGCTCTGAGTTGGAGCTGTCCCACCTGCAGGACTCCTGCGACTCCGTGGGGCACTTTCCCAGCGTTGCTGAGGATTTCCAACCCCATCCCTTGTGCAATTCCATTACAAAACTGCCACATTCATGTGCTGTCACCTGTGGGGAAGGATCAGGAGTTACCCTGAGCTGCATTTGTCTCATATCCTGGGGTTTAATACAGAAATAATGAATGGCTTCACATGAACGTGCCTGGGTTGGAGATTTGCGGAGGATGAACGAGGATTATGGGCTGTCTGCCACTCAGACCCTGAAGCAAAACACGCAAATAATAAATTCCCTTATAAGCCCAAATTGCCTACAATGGCAGAGTGCTGATGGAATGAATAGATTTAAATGTACTCCTGCTCCATTAGGAATGGGAAAGGATTCTGATTTATGTAGGTAGTGAAGAAGAAATGTGATACAAAGAGTAGCACTTCCAAATGCAGACTGATGCTGGTGTCTGTTCCTACATGTTTGCTTCCAACTCCAGAGGCCTGTTTTTCAGGGATGTGATGTCCCTAATTCATGGGCAAACGTGGAGTGTCAGCAGTTGGAGTGCAGCAGGTTTGTGTTTCCAAGAGGGCGGGCAAACCCTGTGACTTCTAGGAGGAGAAAAGGGAACAGAGAGTCTGAAAACACCTAAATATTCCCGTTTCTTCCATAGGAGCCTCTGTCTTTACATCCTAAATTCATGGTATTTACTGCTTTTGTGGCACTGTTCTTGAAACAACAGATCAGAGGGACAATGTTGAATGCTCTTACAGCGTTGGATTGACTGTACCTGGCATCTGAGCTCTTCTTGTCCTCTGTAAACTCATTTCAGTGTCTGTTTTATCTCCCAGGCTCGACTTAGCCCAGTCCTTGGGGCTGACTCAGCTCCAGGTGAAGACGTGGTACCAGAACCGCAGGATGAAGTGGAAGAAAATGGTGAGTGGTTCCTTGTCATGTCCCCACGGTCCTTAAAAACTGCTTGTAAAAGAACAAATTTGAAAGCTGAGCATCATGTCAACAACTTGAGTCTATTTATACCAAGCTGGGTTTTATTCTTGATCGTCTTTCCTAGAGATGGTCTCTTTTTTTAACGTGTTCATACTGCAGCATGCGGGGTGGGCAAGGGGGAACCACAGGATACAAAGCAAAGGGGTGAAAGAAATGAGAGGAGAACAGAGGGAAGAACCAAAATATCTCCCTCTGCGTTTTTGGCACTCCTGTGATCTCAGTGCTCGTGGGATTGGTTCCGTGCACAGGCAAAAAAGACTGTGTTGCTCTGTAGAAAACGGTGCAGTTTTGAGAGCTGACATCGTTAATTCCTGCCTTTCATCTCCTCCTTTCTTCCTCTTCCACTTAATCTCAGCTTCATGGCCCTTTCGCAGTCAAAATCTTTTCAGAAAGGAGAACCATGCAATAAATCCTGGTTGGGGAACCACGATGCCGTGACGTTCTCCAGTGGAGGTGTTGGTGAATTCTGATCCGCGAGAGGACATGCAGTTCTAGGCTGTTCCCTGGAATGTGTGTGACAGTTACTGCCACTTCAAACCAGTCTGGGATTAGCTTGGATGCAGATCTTTGGCTGGAAGTGTCTTGCTGCTGCAGTGATGGTGTGAAGGGAGAGGGAATTAGACACGGGAGCAGGATGGAGTTCAGGTTGATCCTGATGGCTCATCTCTTTGCTCCAGGTGCTGAAGGGGGGCCAGGAAGCTCCAACGAAGCCCAAAGGCCGCCCAAAGAAAAACTCCATTCCCACCTCGGAGGAGATTGAAGCAGAGGAGAAAATGAACAGCCAGGCCCAGAGTCAGGAGCTGGAGGGATCTCAAGCCCCTGAGGAGCCTAAACTGACAGAAGAGAAGCCAGAAGAAGCCTTGTTGGAGACAGAGAAGTCTCCAGAACATATACCAGAGCCCTCCTCAGAGGAGACTACACCACTAAGTTAAAAGGGAGAGAAAGGAGGGGGAAAAAAAAGGCAAAAAAGAGATAAAAGAGAAAAACCAAAACCAAATATATGTATGTATATATATATTTAAATATGTATGTAATGGTGTGTGTGTACATATATATATAAATATATATATATATGTAGACCTTGTGCATAAGTCTAAAGATTGGTCACTTTGTGCCTTTGGGAATCAGCCATCGTGGGCCAGGTGGAACAAAGACATCCCGTGGGAGTGGTGCCAACCTGACCCTCTGGCGAGGGAGCTTTGGGAGGGGGGCCTGAACATGATTCCAGGGAAAGCACATCTGGAACCCCAAGACAGCTCCTGGAGAGGTGCAGGGGCAGGTGGGAGGCAGAGGTGTGTGGTGTGGCTGGGCTGGAGGGCTCGGGGTGTTGTCTTGGCTTTATCCTCGCCCTGGAGTTGTGCAGAAGGACAGAGAGCTCGGCCTGCTCTCGGATCAGGGACAGACAAGGAACGGGAGCTCCAATAGCACCATTTCCTCCTGTAACCAGCACTTATTTCTGTCAGGGGTGGGCCTGACTTAAAACAGCCCTAGGAAGGGGCTCAGCCTCCCAGGTTTGCTTTGGCCCAGGGTGAGCTCAGAGCTTCCAGAGGGAGATCCTTTCCCAGGTCAGGATTCCAATTGCATCTCTCTGGGTTGTTTTGGTGCCGTGTCTGTGAATTTGCAGTGATCCAGGATTAAGCTTGGAATGAGATGAGGGTTTGGATTTGAGTCTGCTCCAAAAGCTTTGGGATGGTTGGATCTGGGATTTTTGCTTTGGGCCCACTACTAATTTTTGTAGGTTTTTTGTTTTTTGTTTTTTGTTTTTTTTTTTTTTTAAATGAACTTTTCAATGTTTTCAGGGTTTGGGGAGGATGATGGATTTCAGAAGTTGCTGCAGAAAGTTGGTGTTTGTTTAAGATGTGTGCCAAGAATAGATGTGCATCACGTTTCATAAAGTCTTGGTAAGGGTGCATTTTGCCCAAAGGCTGCAAGAGATGTATTAAGATAACCTTTATTTTTTAATTAAAAATTAAATATATAAATCAAACCGTTGTGGTTGTTGTTTCTCTTTCGGAGATTCTCACTCCAGAGTGCTAGACAGGCACTTTTTTGGGCTTGTTTTTTCTATTCTAACAAAACCTGGAGAAAGGGGAGTCATCAGACTTTTCTGCACAGAAAGCTCTGTGTAAACTACTTTGTAGCACCTTTGCTAAGGTGAGGGTGTAAATGCCACTTGTCAGTGGGTGAATGTCTCAGACCCAGGGCACTATTTTCTGTCACCTCCCCTGCTCCAGTTTTGGACACCCAATTAATGCCCCTTAGCGACAATGTGAAAAAGAATTCTGAATATCCCTTTTTTGGGGCGGTGGCAAGGATTACACACAGAGACCTCCAGTGCCTTATCCAAGGAGAGGTGAGAGGGGAGAAAGGGTTTCTTTTCTCCCCAGTTTCTCGCTCAGAGGTGTTTGGAAGTGTCTAATTACAGCTCTGGGATGGGATTACCTGAATCAAGTAACACTCATGTGGTGAAGCTCTAGCTGCCTTCAACCAATCCAGGGTGGGACATGCTCCACTCACCGTGGGTTTAACGCGCAATAATCCACTTTGGGAAAGGCTTCAAGTGCATCTACAGGTTTGCAACTAAACCTAATGCAGACTTACCGCAGCAAGAACCATTTACAAAGAACTTGGCAAGCCCCAGGTGCCTCTCTCATGCTCCTTTTTCCTATGTGAGATGGGATAAATGGGATAAAACATTTCCCTCTCGCCAGTTGTGTTGAAAACAGCTGGGAGCTGCAAAGTCTTTCCTCTGCCACTAGAATGCATCAAAATTTGGTTGTCTTTGGACATTTTTTCTTTCCACGGAGCCCTGACAGGCTCGTCACAAGCACAGTGAGAGGCAAAGGTGGCGGGGCAGGATTTTGGCGCTTGCCAGAAGTGTGTTGTTTGCACATTTTTATCTGTGCATGTCTTTTTTCCCACCTTTTCTTTCCAGAGCTGTGCTTTAGTTCAACCGTATCTATTGGCCTCGAAATGGCATTTAATTTAAAAAAGGCCTATGGCCTGTTTATACAGGAATTAGATTAGATGGTCTCTGAGATCTATAATCATCCTCTATTGTTCTTGGATAGTGGCATCAGCACTCTTATCTCAAAATAAAATGTTTGCACAAGTCTGAAACGCCACAGTACTCGGGGAGGGTGAAGAGAGCAATTTACTGGAAATAATTTGTCTAATAATGAGTTTCACCATCAGATTACGAAAAAAAACCCCTGCGCAAGAATCTCTACTCTGTTGACTTTTGAGCCCGAATAATTGATTAAATCAAATTTTACGTGCAGAACATTCTAGAAACAAAAAGCTGATTGTCAGGGAAGGCATCAAAGGTATTTCAACTTGTCTGGGTTCAAAGTGGAATATAGTGAATCTGTTCTCAAGGCCAGGCTGGGCAAGGCTTGGAGCAACCTGGTCTGTGGAAGGTGTCCCTGCCCATGGCAGAGGCTGGAATGGGATGAGCTTTAAGGTCCCTTCCAGCCCGAACCATTCTGGGATTTTATTAATTTGTCAAGATAAATTTCAGAGATGTGTTTTAAACACAGCATTTGGGAATTTCAGTATTTAGCCTTTTGTTCAACCCTAACAGATTCCATACAATAATAATGAGTGTGGGTTTGGTGGGGTTTTTTAGCTTTTTGTACCCAATGGATTTGTCTAAATTCCTGAAGAATTTTGATAGATTTAGGTAAGAAGAAACAGGGGGGAAAAAATCGCTTTCTTGCCCTGAACTAGGAAGTGGTGTGGGGGGTTTCTGTGCCATCCAATGAAGCAGATAAGTGCGAAAATAAAAAAATTTCCAACAATTTTAAGGATATGTGTCTAAACCCCAAGCAAATCAAAGCTGGACATTTTCCAGCCAAGGGTAAAGTGAGTTTTACAAAATGACATTTCCCACTTCCCAGATGAAAATAATTGCTTGTGACTCAGCCCCACTTTGCAGTGGGAACAGCTCCAGTGATGTTTTAATTATTTTTTTTCCTTGTTAATCCCATTCTAATCACTTATGAGTCAATCTGGGTGAAAATGCAATACTCCAACTGCCTGGGCTAGTTTTTAATGAGTCCATAAGACACTGAAGATGTTTTTGTTCCTCCTTTGTCAGAGTAGCAATCTCAGTATCTGATTTTTCGGTGTGATTGTTTCAGTGCAAAATGAGCCCTTCAGAACACCCTCTGCTGCTGCTCACACTGAATGACTTTCACTGACCCTCCTCATAATCTCCTGAGTATTCATGGAAAGCACGACCAGAACGTGTGTTTGGATGGAGAGGAAACAGCAGGGGACAAAGGCGGGAACCACTGAATTATTTCTGGGCTAAATCTTTTTTCGTCCTTCCAGTCGGTTCCATGTTGGAGTAAAACATCTACAAATTCTAGTGGAACTGAACATACTGATCTCAGCCATTGCTGGGAGGCAAGGGCTGCTTCTCCTCTCCTTTTAAGATTTTTCCTCCTTTGGGCTGATTTTTGGTGGAAGGCCAAGAATTGAGCAACTCTTCCATTTGCCTTGGGCTGAGCTGAGCTGGGCTTGAAAGCTGGAAGTTTAGCTTTGGAGTTGAGCCCCTCACAGGGGCTGTGGTGCTGCCCAGCTCTTGTGGCCGTGAGTTGAGTTTGTTCCCAGCTCCTGAGACCCAGAAAGAACAGCCCAAGTCTCTGTGCTGTCTCTGCCTCTTGGCCTTAATTCAGATGTGAGGCCAAACTGCTGCTCCCTGGGGTGGGGGACTGAGGGAATGGGCACAAAGAGGCTTCACCTCCGCCCACAGAGGGACAGCAAAGGGCTGTCCGAGGGCCTTTAGCGGGTCCTGAAGGTGGCTTTATTTCTACAAAAGGCTGTTGAGTGTTGTGTCTCCCTGGAGCTGCTGTCCCAGGGGCGTTGGTCGCTCATCCCAGGAGTCTGACCAGAGACATGAGCCCCTGGGGTTGAACCTCCTGAAGTTCAGGGGTGTTTGGCTTCCTGTTCCAGTCCTGACAGTGAGGAACAAGCCCCGGTGTCGAAATCCAAACTCCCCTGCAGGGATGGAAACTGTTCATATCCGGAGTTCTGGCTGGGACCCACCTCTGATTGTACCCACTGCTGAGATAATTCTGCAAAGCTCTGAGCTCATCCTGCGGGATGGTTCCCCCCAGGTCCCAGCAAGGATGAACAAGGCAAAAAAAAATGGTCTGGATTCATTTAACTTCAGGCCAGTACAACAGAACTTGGTGTTTGGGTGGGTTTGCATCTCTTCATCATCTTTCTTCAGCAGCAAAATGGAAAAGGAGAGTGAGAAAGGAGTGAGCGAAAAAAGAGGGGACAAGGAAGAGGTGAAAGAAAAGGCAAAAGGGAAAAGCTTAACTGCATCGAACTACACGATGAAACTACATGAAATATAAAAATTAGGGAGGAAATAATTGTGGTGAAAAGTCAACTATTTTTTTGGACAGATAAAGCTCTATTTCTGTAAAGAGAGATTTTTCTGGGGTTTAGCTACATGTGCAAGGATGATGACTGACAGGTTTTTTCATAAGTTTATTTTTGTATAATATAAGTTAAAGCGTAGCTGGGTAAAGAACAGTTGGATTAGACTTAGGCTACAATACTGGATTTGAGCCCAAACTTGTGTCTTGACAAAGGGAGAGATTTGGTGAAACCCAGATCCTACAGAATCTTACACGCTGGACATGGATATCCCATGAGAACCCTGCTCCTCTTTCTCCCCAGGGTCTGGTACTGCCTGGGAGGATTTATCAGGTTTTATTGTAAACTGAAGAAGAGGTGGTTTGGAGGCATCAATCTTTGGAGCACAGTAGCTTTTTGTTTTTACACTGAAGTTGCCATTTAAATCTCTTAAATTAGAGATATTTGGTTAAAATTACAATCAAAAAACCCATCAAAATGAAAAAAAAAACCCACTCAACTTGTCACTTGTCTTGTGTCTAGGAATCTATGACTGGATACAAGCTTTAGACCTTTGAAGTCTTGGAGTTCGAGTTCATGAGGGTGATTTTCAGTGCGGGGCTTTGAACCCTAAAGTTTAAACGCATTTTTTTAAACCCGTTACCCGGTTTCTAGGCTTTGCCCCCCCCCGATCCCAGACCCCTCCCATGCTGTGAACCTCCTCTAATGTACTGTCCCAATGCAGTGGAATGATTACAGACACTGCTGGGAAGGGAACCTCTTGTCACCGCTGGGATCTCTCCCAAAGGGACAGGGGGCTCCAAAGGGAGAGGAGGCTCCAAATGGAGAAAGAGGTGGCTCCAAGGGCAGAAGGAGGTGGCTCCAAGGGCAGAGGTGCTGCTCCAAGGGCAGAGGTGCTGCTCGGCTGCCAATGGACAGGGAACCCCCCCAGGCTGCTCTGACAGGTCAGTTCACTGCTGGAAACACCAGAGCTCTCCTTTTGTCAAACAACTGAGAGTAATAGAAAGTGTTACTCACTAAGAGAGGTTCCTGAAATCATCTGCTCCTGGATAACCCTCCTGCAGGCAGCTGGGAAGGAGGGGCTTCCCTCCAGAGCTCAGTGAGAAACAAGTCTATCAAGGAGGAATTTCAGAAGCCAAAGTTTTCCTGGAGAAGGAGGCGGCTGAACGTGCTGGAGCACTAACAAAAGGGGAGGAAGTGCTGGTTACCCCTTGGGCAAGTGCTTCTGGTATTTGCATAAACCAAAGGAACCAAACCCTTGTAGATAAAACAACAGTGAAATATTTTCAGGCCTTTTGCAATTCCCACACGGGGGCCATTAATGTCCTTCCCAAACAGGCCTTGTCAGGTGGTAGAGTTCCTGGACACTTCACCATTCTCACCACACCCAGAGCCCAGCTCTTACCTTAAACTGAAGCAAAACCTTTATGAGTTAGATTGGAGCTGCAAAACCCAATTCTGATGCTGATTCTTGCAGACTCCAATGAGCTCAGGCA
Source organism: Cephalopterus ornatus (assembly GCA_013396775.1). NCBI lineage: Eukaryota > Metazoa > Chordata > Aves > Passeriformes > Cotingidae > Cephalopterus > Cephalopterus ornatus. Next base: position 56,639 of record VZRE01003873.1, on the reverse strand, counting down.
GGTTTGACCTATGTAGGAGAGACCCTGCAGCCCTGTGAGGTGTCAGAGAGGCTGTTGCAGAACGGGAATTAAGTTGGAGCAGGTCTGAGAGCTGCCTGAAGTCAGTCAGGTCCTGGTATTTATGCAAGAAGGAACCCAGTGGGGAAAGCTTTCAGCAGCATCCTTTCCTGTCACAGCTTGGACAGTTCCTCCAGCAGTGTCAACTCCTAATTCTGATATTATAGTCCCGCTCTTACTTATTTACTCTTACAAAGGTAATGGGAAAAAAAGAGGTGTCAGCTGTCATGAAAACAGCAGGGCTTTGTCCTTGAGGCTGCTGGATACAAACCCTGCAGATTTTTGGGGCTTTCAAGAACTTTTTAGCAAGCCAACATTGAGAGGGGAAGATTATCTTTAAAGTCAGAACACGCAGTTCTCTGTGTAGCCTTCCTGGTGCCTCTGCAGAACACAGATTCTCCTAAACATTTAGTAGCTAAATGAGGAGCAAAAAAACCTGGAAGTGGTGGATTGTAAGTGATAAATACACAAGGAGGTCACAGGCTTGGCCACAGTGATTCTGCTGGGAGCTGGTGGCACCAGCTCAGTGAGGAGAAACTTCTCCATCCTCCATCCCTGACCTTAAGTGCACGTCCAAGCCTTGGTGCTCTGGGTCCAAGGTCCCGCCAGGAGGAGGGGAGTTTCCCTTTCCTTACTGGAAGTTTGGATTGCCCACAATTCCAGCTGTCTTCCAAACCTTCCTGTCTCTGCCCCTTCCTGGTCAGAGTTGTTCCCATGGGAGGTACTCTGGGCTTTGGCAGCTGGGGAATTGCATCTCCTGGGATTCCCGGAGCTGGGATCCACCCACGCTGATGGGTTCAGAGTAACTGATGCCTGAGTCTGCTCCCAAGCTCCATACCAGGACAATTTCTGTATCCAGAACAATCTCTCCCTTGTTCCTGTGCCTGTGCCCATCCCTGGATTGGTGTGGGAGGACTGGAGGAGCACAGCTTCAGTGTGAGAGGTCTGATCCCTTGCAAACAAGGGATGTAGAGCATCAGCTCTCTGCAAACCTCAAAGAGAGCAAAGATCTGGGCTACCTCCCTTTCTATGCTGGGCTTTGCACCCAGGAGCTGTTTCATGGTGAAAATTAACAGCAGCTAATCCATAACGTCATCTGCTCCTCCACACAGAGATATTTCTATTATTTGGGTGGGGAACATGACTCAGAGAAATTATTTCCTCTCCTGTCCATGCTTCTCATTACTGGAAAGACAGTGGTATTTTTCCCCTGTGTTTCATTTTGCAGTGTTTAGGATAATGATGCTGAGGAGGTGTCTGATAATGGGATTAGAAGCCCAGACTGGGAGTTACCTGCCTTATTCTCTGTGTGCCTCAGTGAATATTTACCCCTGAGGTAATAATTAGATCCATTCATGCAGTGAAAAGTCACCCATGGTGCAGTGAGACGAAGATGTCAGAGAGCAGAGCATGGCTTGGCATTTGTTCCAAGTTCAAGGAGAGAGGGAATAAGTCATTCCTGAAGCATCAACCACTCATTTCCCTGCTCAGTCTGAGGTTCATTGTTCCCCTTCCCGAGGACCTTCCCCTCTGCTCCTGCCATGTCACCACCAGGGATGAGAAACAGAACGTGAACTTGATCCTTCCCTTCATGGAGCTGTTGGAAAGCTGTGGAACACTCTCCCTGAACCCCTTCCCAGGGAATGCTCTGCTCCCTGGCTCCCAGCCCTGGGCTGGATTAGGCCAAGCATGTTGACCTTTTGGACACAGCCCATCTGCTCAGGCAGCGATTTGTGGGGAGCCCGAGGCAGCAGAGAGGGAGCTTTTCCTGATCTCCTCAGCGCTGTGGGCACTTTGTGTGCGACAACGGGCCAAGATGAGGCTTCCAACTCTGACTTTGAGACACCCAGGAGAAATCCTGATTTCCAAGCAGCTCCCTGGAGGTACAGAGCCCTTTGGAGAGTGTCACACGTCTCCCCCAGCTGTGGTTCCCCTAAGCCAGGACTTACTGCACATCCATCAAAGGCTGGATGCTTTTGATCTTCCAGAAAAACAAAGCTTTCTAGATTTTCTCTCTTTTTCGAGACCTGCTGTTGGCAAAGAAACTGAATTCTAGTTGTGGGCAATAAACCTGGAGCAGGTAAACAGGGGAGTGTTGCCAAACCACTGATGTTCCAACTGCTCCTCAGAGCTGTGTGTCCTCCTTGGGGGATCATATTTTTATCAGTTTTATTTCCTGCTTGTTCTTTCTCACAGCTCACTTTGATTAAACTCAGACTAGTTACAACAACATCAGAGTGGGAAAAGGATACTTGTGAAGTATAACACAAATATTCTCCTTTTCCCTGTGCAACAAGGTTCTGTGTGTTAGTGCTGGGAGGGCAGGCTTTCAAGCTGGGATCCTGTACCACGGCAGGAGATAAAAGTCAGGATTAGCAGGGTCTGTTGGGGTTACACGGCCAGGTTGTTGCAGTTCCATGAGTTTGTTCATACTTTCTCTTTCATAAATATTTCAGTCTCTGTTTAAAAACAAATTGAGGGGTTTTGCAGCCCAATTGCTGTGGCAGCCCTTCGTTACATTTTCTGTCTACACTTCTCTGTGTCCCATTTCACTGCATTTTATTTTTTCCTGGCATTGTCCACTAGCACAAGCAGTTCTCCCTCTCTGCTGCTTCTCTCCCTGGGTATTTAAAGCTGGGGATCAGATCTCAGAGCAGCCTTTATCCCGCCAGGCTCCTGGAGGCTTGTCCCATGAGATAAACTCCTTCCCAGGATCACTCCCATATCCTTTTGCTGCTTCTGTTCCAGGCTGGATTTATCTTTCTTGAACACAGGTGATGAAAACCACACACGTTGCTGCAGCGAAGGTCTCCCAGCCATGTAGCCTCCATCCCAGATATCTTATCTGGCTCATTTTGGAGTTCAAATTGCTGCTTATTTGAAGGTGGGCCACTTGATTTTGGTAGCCAGTGACCTCATTTAATCATTCAGTGATTACCACCCTCATGGTCTGCTCCTTCCATGCCCTCCCTTGTTCCTCTGCTCCAGTCCTCCATCTCCCGTTTTCCTGCAGGTTGTACAATTCCTTCTGGGAATGGCAATCTGACTCAGCTTTTTGTCATCAGCAAACTTTGATGGCTCAACGCTGCTTTTACTGCCCATGGTTTTAATTAAATACTTACATAAAATCAGTCTCAGTCAGGGTCCTGACCAACTCTCTTAATGAACTTCCTGGAGCCCACTTGTCTCTCCCTGAACACATTTTCCTTAGATCTCTGGACCCTCTCACGCAAACCCCTGCTTTTGTCAGTGAAGTTATTAATTCCCTTTACAGAATTAGAGAGTCCACACAAATTGCTGGTGGACAGCCCTTGCTTTCTCTAGAAAAACCATTGTCCTGTTGAAGATAGAGATTATCCACTGCAAACATCTTTCCACATTATCCCATTTCCCTGTATCTCCTCTATGTTTGGGGTTGCTTTATTTTCTCAGGCTATTCAAGTCTGTTATGTCAAATATTCTTCCCAGTTCTTAAAGACAGGGGGCATTTTTTTGGTGCTGGTTGGTTTGTTAAAACCTTTGCTCCTGGGGTTTGTGGTTCTGTGATAAGGATCTTGTTTGCGACATGGGATTTGTTTCTTAGTGGATTGTAGTAGTTCCAGATCTTCTGCCCTAATTTCCCTCCTCAGTCTGACTCTTGCTCTCATCAATTTGAGGATTTGCCTTCATTTTTCCCGTATGGAAGCAGGGTTATCATTTCATAAATGCAAATTTTGCTTTCCACGAGTCCTTTGGCTAATTCAGGGGGTGCCAGTGGATGAGGAACCTGCCCAGAGACAGGGAGAGGTGGCTCTGCAGTGCCCACAGCACATTTGTCTGACCAAAACCAGAGTTCCCAGACATCAGCCCAGCCCTTTTTCTTCTGAGAATTCAAAGGTCAGGCAAACAGGGGCGGGAAATGGGAGCAATGCTGCTCAGTACACTCCAAACACTTTTAATGACAATGTCCTTTCATACCTGCCAGTGATTTTTTTTAATTTTCCTTTTTAGCTGCCTGCCATTGTTAATCTTTTTTTTCCCCTCTCGCCCTCTGTGTTTATTTTTGTTGCAGATTTATTGGGTGCACAGTTAAGTGCCATTTAGCTTTGCAGAACTGTCATCGCCAGCACTTCATGAATGGGATCATTCACTAACAAACTATTTAAACACTAAAAGGGGGGAAAATTTACTGCTCCAGGTCAATGAAGAAGCCAAGATCAACTGAAACTCAGCTGTGTTTCTCCTTGAACACAGGAATGGGATGAAGGAGTTTTCTTTAATGAATTCTCATCCTTAATTTATCCTCGCACGTCAAACTGAATGTCACTGGTTTCCAGTGCTATTTTTCCTAAAATAATGCCTTTTTTTTTTTTTTTCCTGACAGCTTGCAAGAGCCCAGAGATCTAAAAATGTGGCTGAACAGGCATTCACACACCTGCTAATTAAGGCTATGAATAAGCTGTGACCAGTCATGCAGCCACTGACAACCAGGCCCAGGCAGGGAAGTTTTTTTAGGAAGAAAGCAGGGAGAGTTTTGGGGATCAAATGCAATCCTGCATATGGGAGCCTGGGAGCAGGTCTGACCTCTTCTCCTTGATAACCTTGAAAAAAAATCTTGCTGTCCTTTAATATTCCTGCCCAATAGCTGCCAGGAGGGCAGAGTGGTGCATCCTGTCTTTTGCCAACAGATTCAAGGGAATTCCTCCCTGGGAGGGTGGGGAGGCCCTGGCACAGGTTGCCCAGAGAAGCTGTGGCTGCCCCTGGATCCCTGGAAGTGTCCAAGGACGGGGCTTGGAGCAATCTGGGCTAGTGGAAGGTGTCCCTGCCCATGGCAGGGGTGGCATTGTTGGGTTTAAGGTCCTTTCCAACCCAAACCATTCTGGGATTTTGTGATTCTGTGTCAGAGCTGATTTTTCCTTTGAAAACTTCTTCCATCCATGGAGCCTGGAAGCAACTTCTACAGGTCAGTGCCTAGCCCAGTACAGTTATTACAAGTGGTTTTGTCTGCCCTCCTTCAGCTGAACTACCTCGTAAGCCAGGGAAGTGCTGCAGGAAGCTGCACCTGCTTTATTTTCAATGTTCTTGAAAGGGAATCGTCTCCCCCTTTTTTTAGCATCATAACGTGTGTAACCTTCCAACCAGGGAGCAAGGTTGTCTGTTTGCTCGTGTTATTTCATATGTTTAATCGCGTCCTTCACATCCTAATCTTCCATAGTTGTCTTTAATACCTTGGGAGTGTGTAAACATATATTTATATACGTGTGTGTGACTGTAGGTTTGCAGCAGGACTGGACGAGCTCCAGGAGCGCAGCCGGTGGGGACTGCGGGGTGTTGAGTGAGGGAGCAAGGTGGCCTCAGGTTTCCCATCTCTCATGTCTCTGATGCTCTGACCCTCTGAATTCCTCTGGTTTTTTTCCCAAGTGAAAGTTTTCTCTTCACCTGATCCCGGGATATTGCCAGGCTTACAGCTCATTATACATGGGGGATCAAGTTGTATTGTAAAGTTGACAAAAAATGACAATTTTATATATTTTCCCCCAGCAGTTCCATGTTACTGTGGAAGCTTTTTGACTAATCCGCTCAGATTCAGAGTTAATCCTCATGCACTTGGTATATTTGCGTGTAGGTATTTGAGAGATTTAAATGGACACCACTAACCCCTCTGGGGTCTCGTTTCTTAACATACCTCAGAAACTCAATCTCATGGAGGAAGATGAGACACAAAGGCTTCTTTTCTGTAGCAATCAGCTTTGATTTTACTCTCCTCACAGGGTGAAATCAAGAGAACAAGAACTCCGTGGCCATGGTTTTAATGCTTTAGCAACATTAGTCAATGCAGAACTTCTAAGTTAAGTGCCCACTTTGCAGATGTGGAAACTAAAAGCACAAAGAGCTGAAGCACAGTTCCCAAAATAACAAAGACAAGAGTGGCAGGAGTGCAGAGCCCAGGGGTCCTGTCTGACAGCAGTGAGAGCGTGGACATGAGTTCAGCTGCTCATAACAAGTGTATTGTAACGCCTTCAAAAGGCTTTGGCCAGAGTTTCTCATAAATTCTCCTAAATTTACATGCTTTTGGTGGTGCATGGGGAAATATTACAACAGACTTTCTGGTAATATTTTATCACCTGTAATTCCAGTCCAGTCAGCAGGTGCAGGAGGAGGTGAGAGGTAGGAATGGGAGCAATTCAGGTCTGGAGCTGGATCATGAAACCCCACAGTCGTGTGGAACTTGCTCTTGGGGGTGAGTTGGTGAAGGCACCCAAAGCTGGGCATCAATAAACTGGGTGTGCAAACCCCTCAAAGAGCTCCTGTGGGGCTGTTCACCAGCCTTGGAGAGGTTCAGGTTGAAGCCACCAGCCCTCACTGTCTGCAATTGGACCTTCACAGCCATCTCCAGGGAAGCCATGATCAGCTTTGCTGTCTGGTTTGGGTCTGACTTCAGGTATTTTGGGTTCCACTCATGTGTTGCTGTGACTCTTGTGTCCACATTGCCATATCAGTCATGTTCTTGAGCCAAATGAGCCAACAGCAGTGGATTCCACCTGGATTTCATGGAAATGCTGCCATGATTTCTCAGTGGAAGTTATTATGATTTACACAATATTGCTGCTTCTTCTCCAACATTCTCCTGCAGTTTCAGTCAGCAGCTGGATCAATTTGTCCAAGTTTTGTAGCTTTTATGGTATGTAAAAAACGAGCCCTTTCAGGACTGACAATTCAGAAGTGAGGAAATCAGCTTTGTTACCACTTATATTTTCTTAAATTAAGGTAAGACATTTTTGTCCTCATTTTGAGAATCTGTCAGAAAAAGCTACACAACAGCAGATGGAAACACTTCTCCCTTTGGATGGGCTTCATCTCACCTGACTTAGACCATGTAAAAGTTTGCTGCTCAGTCTGAGCTGACCATCTCCTTCCGTCTGGCCAGTGCAGAGAAAGAGACAATTTATCCTGTCTCCTGCAGAGGTGAATCACTCTCTCGAGACACCTCTGACTGTACCCAGAGGTTAAGATCCTCTCCTTAATTTAGATTGCTGCAGTCTTGGCAACATCTGAAGCCACCAGGGCTTGATTTGCATGGAAATTTATGATCTCTGGGCATTTTTAGCAAAGGCAGATGTCTTAGGGTTTGACTGCTTTGTTTTTAGCTGAAGACCATCCACAGCAGAGAGCAGTCTAGGGGAAGGTGGAGTCCATGGCAGGGGTTGGAACAAGATGAGCTTTAAGGTCTCTTCCAACCCAAACCAGTCTGGGATTCCATGGAAGTGGAGAATATGGAGTAAATCAGAAAAATAGGTGTCCAAAGAGAAGAGTCCAGTTTGTCCAGCCCGTGTCAGCAGCGGGTGCCAAGGGCTCAGACAGATGCAGAGCAATCTTTCTTCCTTTTCCTGCCAGCCCCGGGATGTGACATTGGATCTGCCTTCCCAACACTCCTTACTCCTGGCTGTCATGACCCAAGGGATCATTATCCACAAAAATTACACTTTGGCTGCTGGGTTTCAGGAGCATCGTGTGGCAGGAGTCTTCCTCCTCCCTCCTGTGCTGATCCACCCCTTGTCCATCGAGGATGGGGGCAAGGACATGCCCTGGGCACCCTCATGTGCCTTTGGGTCACAGCCCTGCCCTCCTTCTCTCATTTGGTCCTCGTGCTGTCAGTAGGTAAGAGCAGAATCAAACCCACCATCTCTGTAATTGCCGGTATTTATAATTAACAAAAGTCTATTTTTATCCAGTTTTTTTTTATTTTTCAGGAGCTCTGGGTGATTTGGTGTATTAACAGATGTTGCAGTAAAAATAGGTGCTCTCTGAACAGGCTGTGAGCGGGGATGTTGTGTTGAGCCTTTGTTTTTAACCTGGGGAACGAGCAGAGAAAATGCTGCAGTTGCTTAATGCTTAATAATAACAACTCACTGTTACAATCCCATTTGGAAATATTCCCCCATGTCAGGCTCAGGGTTTTTGAATGGACACAGCATTAACGTGGCTGGGGCAGTACAGAACCTTCTATTCATAGGCCTGGGCTGTGCCAAGTCCCTCCATGAAAGGCTTTACACTGACAGCGAGTTCAGCAGCTCTTGGGCTCCAGCCGGAAGCAAAGAGCTGCAATTTCAGCTTCTGGAGACTCAAATCTTTGGGGAAGGTTTTGTGTAATTAACATTTTTCCTTTCCTGCATTAAAAACTGGTATAGAAGCTGAAATGACACAGGTCTCACTTCTAAATCTGCTGGATTTTCCCTAATGGAGAGGATGGATGGAGGAGACAGCGGGGGAGACGTTTTACCAGCGCAAATAATCGAGCACGGAACAGTGCCCGGGGTACGGGGGATTTGCCATTACTGGAAACACTTGATATCCAGAGTAAATTTCTCTTCTTAAGAGGCTTCATCTAGTTAGAATTAATTCTGTGCTTTTGTTCTAAGGGGGATGAAAAGAGGCGATCACACTGGTTACCCCTCGTGGTGTTACGTTACCTCCCAGCCCGGCGCTGCTGGATCACCACGACTCTTCAGGAAAAGGATGGAATAATCCCCAGGAGCTGATGGATGCTCTGTGGTCACTCAGTACACACAGTAGGGGCTCCAGGATTCCTCTTTCCTGCAGAGTTGCTCACTGGGCAGTGCCTGGAGGTGCAGTGAGGCTTAATCCTGCCTTGGCACCGCACGTGTTCCCGCAGGCCTGGCCTGGCCATCCTGCTTCATGGATAGAGGGAGCAGGGGGCCGAAATCCCAGGAGAGGAGCGTTTGGGGTCTGTGACATGGTGTCACCGTACATGGATCGGTGGTGGGTGAGGTGTGGATGGCACAGACCTGCAGGGTCCTGCAGCTCCAGCCCCGTCCCAGGCACTGGGCATCAACCTGTGGGGAGGCAGAGGGGTGGCAGCAGGGAAAGAGGGAATGGACAGACATCTGTAGGTGAGACAGACTGGAATGATGGAAAATGCAGAGAAGAGGGCATCTTGTTAGATTGGGTTTTGTATCTCCCCCAGGCTCTTTCTGTTGATGTTTCCTGAAAAAAACCCAGAGATGAATTTGTCATGTCATTATCTTGCAGTACCCAGTTTTCAGTGCTCCCTGCATCCAAGGCCTGGAGTTTACAACTAAAACACGGATGGTTTGATGAAGTTTCTTGATCTCTCCTTTGTGGGGACCAGGGACAGGACCCGAGGGCATGGCCCGAAGTTGTGTCAGGGGAGGTTTAGGTTGGATATTAGGAAAAGGTATAACGTGGTTAAAAAAACTTCAGAAACTTAGATAAATACCTGAAAGGGAATTATATCTGGTTTTGTTTTGTTTTCTGTTTGTTTGTTGTTTTTTTTTGAATTAAATAATTGGTGATCTATATTCCATTAGGGCAGGAGAAGGGAACAGCCCGTGACTTTTTTCACCTGTAGTCTGAAGTTCTTGCTTAGCTACAATTCTTGGGTTCAAGTGCCTCATAGTGAAATGTTATACAGGTATTATAAAGAAACCTGAGGACGTAGTTGAGTTGTATTTCCAGCTGACATAAACCAGAGGGGAGCCATTTCTACCCTCTGAGCATCTGGCTGGGGATTAGGTGTGTCATCTTCTGCCCTCCCTGCCAGGGGCTCATCCCATGAGCAAGGAACAGCTTTGACCCAGAGACATGAGCAAAAAAGGTCAAGGTCACACACAGAGCAGTTCCCGAAAATCCAGTGAGGGAGGGAATTTGCAGCTCTTAACGTCACATTGCTGGGAAGTTCTTTACCTCTCCATTTTGGAGAGGAAAGAGAAGTGATGCTCCAGTGGTGGAGGCAGCCATGCCAAGGGTTTCCCAGGCTGGGATTATGGTGTGGAGAACACAACCTACAAGAAAGCCCAGTGCTGGGGAACAATGGGAGCTGTAATTGCAGATAAACAGTGGGAAAGCCACATGAATCATTAGGCCATGTATTGAAATGTTTTGGAGAGGAGAAAGAAGAGTCTCAGCCAGTGAAGTCTGGCCTTGGCAGGAGAAGCCGTTTCCACCTATTATCTTTTGAGGCAGACAAAGGGTGAAAAAAAAAGGAAAGAGAAGGTAGAAACCACATATAAACATTAATTAATGCTCTCCGGGCTTCTTCTTCTTGGTCATGTTAAACCTTTAATCCCCGGGATTTAAAACGGTGGCTTTTTATTTGTCTCCAGATAGTAAGTGTGAAAAGGGAGTGCTGGGGGAAAACCTTGGCATCCAGCCTCTCATTGCTGTGCTGGGCACCCTGTGTGCACAGCCTGCATCCCATGGGAATGACGATGCTCCAAAGTCTGCTCCACTTGGGCTCACCTTCCCCGCGCTTTGCATCAACCCCTCCCCCTTTCCATTTGCAGCTGGTCAAGAGAGTGTCTATGGTCAGTCGTGGAAAGGTGGTAATTTTGGGGAATATCTGATACCCCTTCGTTCACAGATACAAGATTATGGAACCACCGAGGCTGGAAAAGACCTTTAAGCTCGTCAAGACCAACCACCCTGATGCTCTTCTGAAGTGCAGTGGTACCCTGGAGATAACACCAGCTCCTGGGGGGAACAGGGTGCCTTGGATGTGTCCCTGCCAGGTGAAGCACCTGGTGGCTGCTGGCAGGGAGGGGAGGGCTGGGATGGATTTCTTCTCCAGCGATTACTGCTGCTCCTTGGCAAGGGGAAATGCTCTCTTGCTTGAACTCTTGAGGTTAAGCCACATCATTCCTGAGTGTCACTCAGCGCTTAAAGGTGCTGTCAAGAGGATGACACAAGAATTCGTTAAGAAACTAATGTTTCCCCTCATCCCCTGCTGTCCCTCAGGGCTCACAGGCACTGGGCAAAGGAAACTGTGATGAGAGGGGAGGAATTAAATCCCATTGCAGCTGCCTCAGAGCCAACACTGGGACTGGCCCCTGCCCCTACCTGAACTCTGTGTCCCTTTATGGGCGAGACGAGGAAGGCAAAAGCTCTGGGCACTTTTCCTGACTGTATCAATGTGTTTAACCCCAATTATTGTCATTTCTGGGACCCCGAGAATCTTCAGTGTTGCTTCCTTAACCCCATTTTGCAGATGAGTGGCTGAGGCTTGACCAACCCGGCAGCATCTCCCAACCTGACTTGCTCTTGAAAGCAACAGATAATATCAGCTTTAAGAGACAAGAAAATAGCACATTTCCATGGATATTTCTGCAAGCTGAACATGCAAGAATCACTCATCCTTCCAACAAGTAGGAGCGAGCCCGAAATGCAGCCGGGGAGGGTGCTCAGCCCAAGAGGGTCTCCCCTCTCAGGAGCTCTGCTCTTTTTTTTGATGTGCAGAGCAAACCATTCATTTTCCCCAGCAAATAATGATAGTTTGAGGTTAAGATTTACGGCAGGGCTCTTAGTGTCTCGATGGTAGATATGCAAGGCTATTTAGCTGTTGCCCAAGGTGGAAACACGTAAAGATGATGGAAGAGTCTCTCCCCAGACAGCACAAAAGGTCGTTTGTTTTTTCCCTGGAGATCTCTCTGAGCCAGCAGTGCTGTTGGTTTTCCTCTCCTCCCCTTTCCCTTGGCACACGTGGTGTACATTGCTTTGCTCCTCTGGTTTTATGGGTGAACAAGAGAGCAGGAAAAGTGCTTCTCATTCACTTTCTGTCCCTCACTGTTTGTGTTTCTCCCCTGATGTCTCTCACCCAAAGCCTCCAGCCTGACCACCTTTCTCCCACCTTGCTCCCAGCTCCTTCCCAGGCTCCTTCCCATCCAACTGCTCCACCCCACTCTAAAATTTTAGTTGTTTTCTCCCCGTGGCTTGCTTAGCTCATGAATTTCCCTCAAACACACAGACATATTTTTTCTGTTGGGAAAACAAGGGGAGGCAAAAATAAAATCCCAACACGGGTATTTCAGTCCAAGACAACAACAGTAATAATAAAAGTAATATTAGTAGTAGTTATAATTAAATTATAATAAAGGCACTGCACAGGAAACTGAGTGTTTTGGCTGAATTTTCCCCACCATTTTGGGTTCTCAAGTGGAGCCTCATCCTGCATGTCCAGACCCTTCTCCCCCATCCCACACCGCCCCACTGGCACAGCCCGTGTCCAACTGCTCGGGAGCAGAGACGAGCACAAGGACAAGCAGTCAACAGAGCCAAGCCAAACAAAGGAGGAAAAAGCCCTGGCAATCAATTTTGTTTTGGAAAACAGGGATTTGAGAGCAAGCAGTGGGGAGCAAGAGAGCGGGATGGGGCTGTGCTAGTGCCTGGCAGCCCCTGGCATGGGCTGGGGGCGGGTGTGGCCCCGGGCCCTTGGCGGGGTCTGTCCCTGCACGTCAGGTGGAACCTTCCCACTCACGTCTTTCATCGGGGAGGGTGCACGTTGGCCTTCCAAAAAACTTATCTCCTGAACGAGAGGTGGCCTCTAGGAAAGGGGCTTTGCCCTGTGCCTCGAGACCATCCATCCAATTCCACTGAGAGGGGAACTTGCAGAAAGCAGAATTAGAAAATCAGAAGTTCCCCCCTTTCCAACCTCCTTCCCCCGGGGAGCAGAGGAGAGATGGCACAGCCAAGCCCTGGGTGCCAGCGATGCCCCTCCTGCCAAAACCCGGGAGTGACCCACCAAATGCACCCAGCTGCCAAGTTTTCTCTCTTCTCGCAGGTGCTGCTTGTGGCTTTCAGGCTCATTTAGTCCATTAAATAATTGGAATTGCTTCAGGAATAGGCACGAGAGAACAAATAGTTGGGTTGTCTTCCCCTTTTATCACAACTCTTGGGTGTATATTGACTCAGCTGGGCACAAACCACAGCAGCCTGGGAGCACTGGAAAGCAGTGCTGTGTCGAGCAGACAGGGCAGTTGGTGTTGGGCACACAATCCCACCATCCCCAAACCCCAAATTCCTCAGGCAAGGTGAGCTGGGGACAGTAGCTGGACTCTTCTTACCCGGTTTCTTGGAAATTGCAGCCAGAATGTGCCATGGAAGATGGGAGAGCTTGGACAAGACATGTAGCAACCCCATAGCAACCCCTGGTGAGGCCTTTTTAAATACAATTATTTCAGGTTCTGGCCCCAGTGCTCAAAGTCTCATGTTAGAATGATCTTTAAAGAAAAAGGGAAGAAACATGCACTTAGTGGGGGGGGGGGAAGATTGATGAGTAAAAGCTCATTTTCCATCAGATCCATGAGCAAGTAATTTGGCCTTCCATGGAATATATTCCATAGACTTTTATGTGCAGTGACTGTGTCAGAAGGTGCCATCGTGGCGCTAACTTTGTGCCAGCAAAGTGATGGATCATCACAGGCTTCTTGTCCCAGGGAACTCCAAGGGCAAAGCAGGAGGAGAGCAGGTGAACCGTGGAAAAATGACTCATGGAAAACTCCATGCTCCAAAAGAAGGGTCTCACATGTGACCGCCACTGGATTTATCTTGGGTGAGTGAAGAATTAGATGAGGAGGAGAGGACTCAGCTCTTTGCTGTGTGAACTATCACGAGGATAAGGTGAACAAGTACATCCACTGCCCACCCCCTGTCCTTGATCATGGCTCCCCTGCCAGGAGTGGGAGGAGAAGAAGCTCTTGAAGGATCTCTCCTCTGCCTCATCTCTTCCCTCTCTGGGGAATTAATGGACATTAATTTTCCTACCAAACTTTTGGGACAATCACGCTTTTCTGACTTCTTTAGCCAAGCCTGAACAGCAAACCTCTGCTGTTCAGAGGCCAGGTGAGAGCCAGGAAGAGCTTTGCTCTCCCTCCGGCATGGAAACCCTGAGTGCAGCGCTAGCCCTGCCCACCTTTGGATGCTTTCTGATAACAATGTTTTAATAAAAGATCTGTCACTCAAATATTTCCGAATCATTAAAGAAAAAAGGAATGAAAGGGAGTAATTGGAACCCTGAGCCCAAAGGGGTAATGTAAAAAAAACCAACGAACCTGCAACCCAAACAACCACAGAGGGATTGAGAGACCCTAAACTTGAAGCTGAGCCTCAAAATACCTCTGGGAATTATTTTTCTTGTCCGAAATCCAGAGGGGTCCATGATTCATAGCCCCATCCTGCCCTACAAGAGCAGCTACAGAGGGTGGGAGGTGTATTCAGGTGTTAAATCCTTTCTCCGTGCTCCACCACTGGGTTTGAGCTGGAAATGGAGCAGTGGGAGGAGAGCCAGGAAGGAGTGAAACATCTCAGGCAGAGCTGATCACGGGCCAGAGCTCTTCGGTTCCCACTCGGGCAGTGCTCCCACAGCACGAGGCCTTTGCCAGCTCCTGGGATTCTTTTTGATGGATATCGAGGATAGGTGGTGTTTGTCCAAAAATCCTTGGCTCAAGGAGTCCGGGGATCTCCCGACAGCCTCGTTTCCTGGGAGTAGTGAAGAGGAAAATAAGTCAGGAAATTTCCACCTCTTGGAGTAGGTGGGAAAAGCTGGAAAAAGTGCCTTCAGCTTAGGAGACAACCTTTATTGTATTCAGAATGTGGTCTCTTTAAAGCTGATCTCATTATCGGGGGATGAGTCATGGGGGTTTGGGTTTGTGTGGGTGGCAGTATAAAAATTTCCTCTGAGTAAGGAGAGCGCGGTTTGGCGAGTGGGCACTTGGTACTTTCTCCTCTCCTCCCACAGTGAGACAGTGTCGCTTCCAAAGGTGCTGCAGTGAATCATTTCTCCTCCTTTAATGGCAATTCTGTGTCTGCACAGAACCAATTGCTGTTTAAAACCCATTTAACTGAGCCCTTCACAAATGATCTCTATTCGCAAAGGGTTTTTCAGGAAGAGAGGAGTTTGCAGGCTGGGGGTGAGGGTTCTTTGCCACCTTCCCTGTTGACCAGCAGCATCTCCTGCGGGTGGTGAGTGCAATGGAGAGACATAAAAAACTCCAGTGGGGTAATTCATCAAAGCTCGTGGCCCGTGCAGGCCCTGTATCGGCACTCGCTGCCTCGGGCTCCCCTCACTGTCAGTTGATAATGCTCCTCTCATCCTGTGAAACACAAACTTGGGTGGAGCTTCCCTTTTCACCCCTGTGATTTCTCCTCTGGAATCCCAGGGGACTGGGAACGAAACACATTGGCTTAAAGTGATGTTCCCCAGATCAGCAACTGGATCCTGGGAGGATCCCCTGGGGCGGTTTTCCACCAGGTGGGAAGAGGGATGTGTCTCACTGTGCTGACCCCTGCTAAGGCAAGCACATGCTTGAGTCACTTACTTGCTTTTATTTGCGTGATTTAGCTCAATAAATAACGCTTGTCTTTCCCAGGACACTTTTCCATGCCATTTCAAAGCTCTCCATCCCCCTGAGCTGCCCAGGGACTCATTCTACCTGTTGATAGACGTCTGCATTGGCAGGACTCACCCCTGGCAGGTGAAGGTTCCACCTCCTGCCTCGCTGAATGGTGCAAAAAGCAAAGGACTTGTCCACTGAGAAGCAAATAGACTCTACTCAGCTTCTTGGAAAGTAAGTTCCTTTGAGAAATAGAAACATTAAACCAGGTAATTTATTCCTTGAAGAAATCAATATGTTGGATAATTGTTGGTAGGAAGGTTTTTATGGTTAAGGATGTCTTGGCTTTATCCTTCCAGCCCATTTTTCTGTGAAAGAGAACTCAAATTAATCACTTCCATGTTATCCTCATGGACATTTTTATATTTCTGTCTGATCCAGGTCAGTGGAAACCTTCCATTTTAGGTGCTGTCTGGCAAAACAGCCAAAAACATGCTTAGAAATCCCTAAAAATCATGAAACTCCTTCCTTCCAGGACAGAGAAGTTGTCTGCTTTTGGATATTTATCAGATTAGCTATTCTGGAAAAACTATTTTGTAGGAACATTTGCATTCCAGAAGAATTGTCTTTTTCCTCTTTTATCCTAACACAACTTGAAGGATGATTTCTCCATATCCATTGGGCAACTCCTCACATGATAGTTCACACTGTAATGCATAATAATAATATTTCCTTCTCATGCTGGATTAAACGCTCCAGGATTTCCAGGTCTTTGACACCTTCAGGGAGGTGATTAAGTCCTGTTTAATCTCCTTCATACAGAGAGGCAGGAATTGGTGCAGTAGCTCAGGATCTTGTTACAAAAGGACCCACAAGTGACAGAATCTTGGAATTGCTTAGGTTGGAAAAGACCTGTAAGATCATTGAGCCCAACTGTTCCCCAAGGCCACCACTAAAACATGTCCCCAAGTGCCACATCTGCACCTCTTCCAAACCCCTCCAGGGATGGGGACTCCTGTGCCAGGGCTGGACAAACTCTTTCCAGGAAGGAATTTTTCCAGTGTCCAACCTGAACTTCCCCTGGTGCAACCTGAGGCCTTTTGCTCTCGTCCTGAATCACGGCTGGTTTGTTTGGCCGCCGTGTTGGGCTCCACGCCCACCCCGTGGGTTCCTCCAGGGTCTGCCTGTGCTCTCAGGGCAGGGGGGTGAGAACAGAGCAGTGATTTCCCCACCCCTCGGCACCTCTGAGCTCTGCCAGGTGCTCCCTCAGCCGGTGCCACACGTACATCCCGTACGTCCCCTACATCCCGGCACACAAGCAGCTGGAGGAGGTTGCCCGCTCTGCCTGGGCTCTGTTGTGGTGCCTGTTGCTATAAACACTCCGGTGATTTGCACAAGTATGTGACACTGTAAAAGTTCCTGAAAGATTTTATCTGATTGGGTTTGGCTCAGAGCCCTTTATTCACATAGAAACGCCAGGTAGAAAGACAATACGTGTGTATCCATGTGTGTGTTTTCAACTTCCTAAAGGCCATTAAATTGGAAAGGGAGTGGGTTTGTTTTACTCAAACATCTCCTGAGTTGAAGACAAGGTAACCCAGGAAAAGCATTTCCTTTTTAAAAAAAAAATATAAAAAAATAACATAAGTGTTGCTTCTCCCTGCACAGATTGTCTGGGCACTCTGCAACAGTCTCTTGTACCTCTGAGTTATTTTGATTTTAAAATATTAGTTCATAACAAATCTTGAGCTGTCAGAACTGAAGGATTGTACAAAAGAGCTTCAAGGTTACATAAACAGAGGAGCCGGCAAACAATTGGGTAACACAAATTCATCTGGAGAGCAAAGATGTTGAGTTTTTAAGGGCATTTTCCACCTGAATACTGACCCTCTTTGTTTTGGGAAATGTTGATTTAATGAGAGTGAAATACTGTGTGCCAGAGGGAGGAGGGCAAATGGCAGAAAAGAAAATCGGTAGAGGAGAGAAAAGAGGAGCAGGGGCAGCAATTGCCAAAAGTATTGGGGTAAAAAACTGCCAAAAAATCAATGAGGTTTTTAATTGAAAAGCAACAGGCGATGGGAAGGATGGGGGTATAAATTAGGGTGTGCTTGTGCTGAGGGGGGAAATAAGTGGGGAATAATAATGATAATAACAATGACACCAAGGAGAGAAGGTAAGTGAGAGCCTGAGAGCAGCTGAAGGCAAAGGGAAGGTAATGAACTGCTGGGAAGACCATCCACGAAGCGAAAACCAGGAGAAATTTGAGTCAGAAGAAAGAAAATGAGAATAAACGTGAGTTGTTCTGGAATTTTTGGGGGAATAGATTAGTACAGCACAGAGGGTCCTTTGGAGACAGTAGGTGACAAAGAAGAGGAGATGTATCTGCAGTGGTAAGGGCAACCCATTCCCTCTGTCCTGGCTGGATTTAGGACCCAACACCTCTGAAAAAGAGAAGGATCCAGGGTTTCCCTACAGCTGGGAGTGGAAAGGAAAGAGTTATGAAGCTGGATGTGACCCACTTGCTCTAAGGAGCTCCAAAGGCTTCCAGGGCAGGAAAGAGGTGGGTGAAAATTAGAAGGAGCAAATTGCAAACAGGGTATGAGATGGAGGAGGCTGCACTGGAAGGAGAACTTGGAGTTTGGGGTGGGAGAGAGCTCTGCATTTAAAATTGCTGGTGCTGGAAGGAGAGGGATGAAGTGGAGATGGAAATAGGAGCAGGAGAGAATGACTGGGAGAATGTAGAGCCTGTGGTGGACAGAGGAGAGGGACAAGAAGGATGTTATGATGCAGAAGAGGACTGTGATGGGACAAAGCTGGTAGGAGGACATCTGGCTAAATTCTCCATCCTTCAGGGCCCTCTGCAATAACCTTCCCTCCCTGGAGCTGGAAATCTTACTGCTCCAGGGCAAAGTGCCAGAGCAAGCTGCTCCTCACCCCAAATGTGCACGTTATCCTTTCAAAGTGAGTAGGATCAACAACAGGAGGTGCCTGTTGCTGTGCCCCTTCTGAGCCGAGGCTCCAGCTGTTTTCTTTCCTCATTATTTTTTCTGGATATTTTTTCCCCAGCCACAAATCTGCATTCACTGCATTAATATCAGCACAGCTTCCTAGGTGCTTACAGGAGCTGTGTATTTATACTGACCCTAATTCAGCAAAACACTTCAGCACATGTCTGAGTTGGAGCAACTCAATGGGCCAACGGGGCTTCGCTGTAATTAAAGCTAAACATAACTTAGTGTCTCGTTTATTGAGGGCCTACTCAACTAATTAGTTAAACCTTCCATGAAAAGTCACCAGGATCCTTAATAAAGCAGTGCTCTACAAACAGCTGCTGTGGGACTCTGCCCAGGTCACATTATCTTGTTTGCAGTTTAGATGCCTGAAATATCTGACTTGTCTTTTCTTTTCTTTTTTTTTTTGGTGTGTCTGGGGTTTAATGTTCATGAGAAGCTCTCCCTCCTTCCCCAGCAAGGTATAAAAAGCCACCAAACGTTAATTGATTTCAGTCCAGACGGTACCCACCAGGTAGATGTGGTAAATCACAGTTGTCAGGTGATTAAACGCAACCCGTAAATCACATGGGGGGGCATGTGAACCAGGCATTCAAGTGTCGATGCTTTTTAATTAATGCTGTAAAACAATATTTCAGGCTTAGATCGAGTGTACGAGGCAGATAACGTATCAAATTGGGGCTAATAAAATACCAGCAGTGGGTATGGCACTCATCACCAGTAGCCCCACGATCCCAAACACCCCGGTTGCACCCCAACAGGTGGCCCTACTTGGGGAGGTGGTATGCAATGTTATTGCAGGGGGATTAGGAGTGGTCATTAGGCTCTTGTAACGCTGGATTAATTAAAGCAGCAAGCAGAATTATCTGCCCCAGATCCATCACCTGCTAAAACGGACCAGTGGGTCATGGAAGATTAGGTTTGGGAGGGAGGGGGGCACTGATTCTGCCCTTCCTCACGGTGGCCATGCCTGTGTTGGTGGTGGGCCCCTCCCTGCTTGCGCTTGCACCTCTGGCAGTGGCAGAAGGGGCAGCCTGGCAGAGAAAAAGGGGTTTAAGAGGCATATGGGACATGTATTGGCAAGACTTTCAGGCACATGGTGGGACCCCTGGGGTGTCCTGTGCAGGGCTGGGAGTTGGATTCCATGATCCCGGTGGGTCACTCCCAGCTCAGCATATTCTCTGATTCGGTGATAAGGAAAGGGTCAGATTTTTAAAGCAACATTAAAGAGTGGGGTGTGGGTGGACGAGAGGCTCAAGGTGACCCTGGAAAGCCAACTGTGTCCTGGGCTGATCCCACAGCGTGGGCAGGAGCTGAGAGGGGATTCTGCCCCGCTGCTCAGGTGAGATCCCACCAGCAGTGCTGATTTTCAGTGAGATCCCACTCCAGCTCTGGGACCCCCAGCGTCAGAAGGACATGGAGCTGCTGGAGCAAGACCAGAGACAGACTGGGGTTGTTCAGCCTTGAAAAGAGAAGATTTTGGGGAGATCTTAGATCCCAGTGCCTAAAGGGGCTCCAGGAGAGCTGGAGAGGGACTTTGGACAAGGGCCTGGAGGGACAGGACAAGGGGGAATGGCTTCCCACTGCCAGAGGGCAGGGATAGATGGGATACTGGGAGGGAATTCCTGGCTGTGAGGGTGGGGAGGCCCCGGCAGAGCTTGCCCAGAGAGGTTGTGGCTGCCCCATCCCTGGAAGTGTCCAAGGCCAGGTTGGACGGGGCTTGGAGCCACCTGGGCTAGTGGAAGGTGTCTGGGGTGGGACTGGATGGCCTTTAAGGTCCCTCCCAACCCATACAAACTGTTCTGTGGTTCTGTGAGAGTGAAACTGTGTTCAAACAGCAAACTCTGGTGCTTTAGAAAATCCTGTGTTTATTTTCCTGCTGGTCTTGGATGGGTCAGTGGCTCTGAGCAAATTTCCCGCAGAGAGGTGGGGTGACCGACCCGTCTGAGACAGAGCATTGGAGACACTCAAGTTTTTGGATGCAGGGAGTCAGGCAAAGCCCTCATGGGACCAGCCAGGGTGTCCGGGATGCCGGGGGTGAAAGTCAGGCATTGAGTGGCACATCCCAAATCCTGCAAACCCCTTTGTGATGGTCTGCCCAGGTTACAGTAAATCCCCCGCTGTGCAAAGGGACTTTGGGGTGGATTAATGAGTGGAAAACCTTTGCTTGAACCACGTGGGTGCTTGCTGGGGCAAACAGCCCATGACCATTTATGCTCTAAACATCCCACTTGATAGAGGAATGCTGAGAGTCTGAGATAATTGAATTATGTTGCATTTGAGGAACACCGAGCAATCAAACTGAAATGTCGTTTTAAAAAAAAATGTATTAGTGCTTAATCTTAACAGTCTTTGTTTTTCACCAAAAGCTTCCTTTTTGAAGCAGAAATCCTTGTTGATAAATCAGTGCTTTGCTGATAAGCCCATTAGCCAAAATTTTCTTAAAGGCCATTGACGCAGAAAAAGTCTCAAATGTTGAAGAAGGATCAATCTGAGCACTTCAAAATGCTCAATTTTCATATTGTGATCTTTTTATTTTTCCCCACAAAAGGAAACAACTTTGTCTCTCAGCCAGTTCCTCATTTCCTTCTGTCCACCTCCAAGCTCTCCCATGCTTTAAAAAAACTGTCCTCTTCCCACGGAGCATTTCAATTCCATCAGGCCAGTGTTTCTCCTGTTTAAATTCATATCTAATTGATCTTCTCATCTCTTCTTTCCTCTCCTCACTCAGCCATTTGGTTATTAAAAGTATCCAGATAGTCTTTATAACCCCTTTACATACAAATTATCTGTAATTTATTAAGGATTAAGGCTTACCTAAACCCCACTACTTTAGTCACATATCCATTACATCACTCTGAATTTGCCTTAAAAGTGCTTTTTGGCTGGCAGAGCTCCCCGTGGGAGGAAGTTTAAGTTCAGACCAAATTTATCGTGTCCTAAATGCCTGGTTGGAAGGAGCCAACATCGTCACTCAAGATTTCCTGCAGATCTTTGCGATTTAACAGGGCTTAAAGTCCACCATTAAAAATTCCCTGGGATTTGTTGTGCAAGTGAAATATTGTCCTGGTGATGTCTGTAGCTAAATTTGAGTTGGTGGCTCAGCAGCGGGTTTGGAGTGCAATGAGGGTCCTGTTGGGTGAGAAGAGATGCTGTGCTCTTCCAAATTACAAATTACTGGCGTGGAAGGGACATGCCCAGGAATTCTGGCTCTGAAACTCTCCTCTTTCCTCCCTTGCAGGGATTTCTCCCTTCTGCCCTGCTCCAGTGGAGCTGGGCCATTGGTTTTCACCCTCCTTCCTCAGAGCTGCTCCACCGGTCCGGGAGGGGAGTGGGAACAAACAGGCTTTGTGTGGTTTCCAGACGACTGTCAAAGCCTGATGGCATAACATTATTTGGCTGAAAGGGAAAAGGACTAGCGGGGGGGAAAAAAAAAAAAAAAAGCAAACAAATATTTTCTCCCTCCTCTGTTACATCTTTGTATTGTTCCTGGATGTGTTGGCTGGACAAAGCTGCTGCTCACCTACTGCTTTGTCTTGCCAAAGGGCCTTGAATCATTTTCCTCTTCCCTTGACTCTTTTATTTGCTTATTCTTTCAGTGTCCTTGGGTGAGGAAGAGGAGAACAATCCTCTGGCTTTTGAGATGCTTGTTCAGACCAGGTTGCACAGGGTTTGGAGCAACCTGGTCTATTGGAAGGTGTCCCTGCCCATGGCAGGGAGTGGAATGAGATGGGCTTTAATGTCTCTTCCAACCTGAACCATTCCAGGATTCTAGGCTCGGGGTGGGGAGGGTGGCCACGAGCATCTTGTGTTTGAAGATCTTTTCTCTGAAGCTCACTGCCCACGTCGATTATGATGCTGGAGCTGGATCCTGTAATTAGGGTGTGTCAGTTGAGACTCAGTAGGTGCAGAGAATGTAGTTCCAGGTTGTTTCCTGCATTCCCTGTGTTATTCCAGACACATTTTCTAATTACTTTTTTTCCCTGGGCAGAAAAGACTAGAAAATAATAGTGAGCAACAGCTGCTTTTCTCCTTTCATCCTCTCTCCTCCTGGCACAGGCAAAAACTGACTCCTCTGCATGTGCTCACCCTCTGAAGAGGGATCTGCTTGTTTGGGTTTGTGTTTTCTCAGTGCCTGGCACTGAGGGTCTGTGAGGCTTTATGAGTTCCATGATAAATGTCATAAATAACAGTGCTGCTAATGCTCAGGTAACCCCAGGAAGTGGGGCATGAATCTGCCAGGAGCTGAGCAACGTTCTGGCAGAACCACTGCTGAAATGTAGGTGATTTTGTAGCAGAAATATCATGCTGGGACCTCTACTCTCATTTGTATTCTCCTCCACTTTCCTGATCTTATCCCTTCTCTTCTTCTGTTTGCTCCACATCCCTTGCCAACAAAGCAGCAAAATAAATCTGATACTGCCTTGGTGGCTTTTCCTCTCTCCTCAAGAAGGGAAGTTAAACCTCCTGCAACCTGGCAACTCAGCTCAAAGGCAGCAAGAGCTGGGGTGTTACATTTAAACTGCCAGAGGACAGGTTAGATGGGATATTGGGAAGGAATTGTTGGCTGTGAGGGTGGTGAGGCCCTGGCACAGGTTGCCCAGAGAAGCTGTGGCTGCCCCTGGATCCCTGGAAGTGTCCAAGGCCAGGCTGAACGGGGCTTGGAGCAACCTGGGCTAGTTGAAGGTGTCCCTCCCCATGGCAGGGTGTGGGACTGGATGATTTTTAATGTCCTTTCCAACCCAAACAATTGTATGGTTTTATGTCACCCCCTCCTTAAGAGCCAGCAACCCTTGAAACTCTCAGCTACAGGCTGTCAATAACCTCCTGTGCGAGTCCTCAGGGTGTTTTCAGTATCACAACAGCGACTTTTTTTGTCCCTTGTGCCAAAGCAATAACTTGGGGCTGTTGGAGGTTGGACACCACTCGTCCCCTGTGTGTGTCACACCTCGCCTGGGCTTCCAACCTCGCTCTGCCACAGGGCTGACAGAGCTCACAGAGCTTAATTGTTCTTCCACAGCACTAAATAATTCACACCTCAGGGCTCCATTGTTCCTGTGCACCAATTCCCCCGTTGCACTCCAGGGCTTCCTGTGGATTTTGTGGGCACAGCTCATAGAAACTGAGGGGGACAAATAGGGCAGGAGCGAGTGACATGCCCATGGCTGGCTTTCCCCCTCTCCATTCCCACTTTCCAAGCCCTCTTCTCTTCAGACACACATGTTGAGGCAGTTCTCAGTGATCTGGGTGAGAAGCTGGCAGAGCAGAAGCCGAGATCTCAATTACCTTCCTCCTTGTCCGTTTGCACAGGATCCTTATCTCCCTCCGTGTAACTCTCCGCATTTAATTATACAGCGATAATCCTTCACACACTAAGTGCATTATTAAGCAATTCCTAAGATAAGTAGTTTCTGGATTCCCAATTATGATTAGATATTGGCAATCAAGCTGTCTTCCACTCTCCCTCCTGGGGCTGGCCTGCCAAAGCCAGGCTTGTTTGGGTAGGTGAGACACAAGACCCATGTGGGAATGAGAAATTTAGGTAAGAGACTGCTCATGGGTAGAAGGTGCAGTTGGCCACGCAGGGCTCTGTGAAGCTCATTCAGATGTGGATTTGGGGGTTGCTTTGCTGTCCCAGGTGCAGCCACGTATTCTCCACAGGTGTGTTTCACTTCCTAATCCATCATTTGAGTCGTGGAGGCCACGAAGTTGCTGCAGTTCTTAGGTTTTGTGGTTTTCCTTGCAATCTTTGCCACAGCAGTCAGGGTGGTAGAGCTCTTTTTGCAGCCAGGTTGTGATGTTGGGTTTGTTGCAGATTCACAGCCTGAATCTGAGCATCAGTGGAAATGGGTTCATTCCATTTCTTTGTGTGCTTCATGTTCCCTGGTCCTCTGACCATTTCTGTTGAGCTTTTCTGCTCCGTCCCCAGTACATCAAATCCCAGAATGGTTTGGTTTGCAAGGGACCTTGAAGACCATCCAGTTCCAACCTCCATACCAGGAGCAGGGACACCTTGCACTAGTCCATGTTGGTCCAAGTCCCATCTCACCAGTGCTGGGAAGATGAACTGGAAGCTTTGCAGCTTGGTAAAGGCTTTAGCAGCCCAGAATGCTTCAGTGTGGCTGGGTGGGTTCCTCCTTGCCTTCCTACCTTATCCCTCCCAAATATCACAGGGCAGGGACGAGGGTCAGCAGCGTGGGATCAGGGTGGCACGTAGAGCTCCCAGACATCCAGCAAGGGGCTGGATCAGGCTCCATGGTCAGTCAGTGCCATCTCTTGCAGCAGAGTCTTCCCTCTTTTGCCAACAGCATTTCTGGTGCCATCT
The DNA here is from genome assembly GCA_013396775.1 of Cephalopterus ornatus. Lineage (NCBI taxonomy): Eukaryota > Metazoa > Chordata > Aves > Passeriformes > Cotingidae > Cephalopterus > Cephalopterus ornatus. The sequence goes on along the minus strand of VZRE01003873.1, from coordinate 32,121 downwards.
CCAGTTATCTCCTTGTGGTCCCCTCATCCAAGTGATCCCCCCACCCTGCCCACAGGAGACCCAGTGGGCTGGCAGCCCACAGGATCGTGGCCACACGGCATATCATCCCTGAGCTACAATGGCCCAGGGATTATGGAGATTGCTCCTAATTCTGTAGAGGAAAACGCTGTTTGTCAGTGTAATTGAGAGGGTGGCTTTAGAGTCGATGACTCTGAGCTTATGTTGTAAATGGATCATGTTTCCCCTCTTGCAAAGCATTTAAAACTTACCAGAGAAACAAATGTCATTGCTCAATGTGCCAAGTGTCTATAACGCAACTTGCTGTCTCAGTTCCTTCCCTCCAAGATACAGTGAAATCAGATTTGTTTTGCTTTTCAGACCTTCCAAAGGTCACAGTCATCCCCTCCTTCAGTGTTGATGCATCTATGTGTGTATGTGTGTAAGGAGCACATGTCCCTGTACCTGCTAAAGTTGCTTTCATCTGCTCCCCAGATACTCCTGGTGAAGGAAATACTTAGTCATAGTTGTTTGTGGGAAATCTTCAATCCTAACTTTGCGATGCATGTGCCTCTATGACTTGCACAAGGACAGAGTGAAAGGGCAGATGCCCTCTCTCACTCTGTAGAATATATTTTTCCCCCTATCTCAATATTCAGTCACGATTAGCTCAATCCTGATATTTGCACTTAAATGTGTGGGAGCAACTTAAGATAACTCTCAGCCTTCTGCCCTATATTTAACCACTGTCAGACCTGACGTCTGACTGTAAAAAAGGGGTAAAAGAGTCTAAAGGAAAGTGAGTTTAGATGGGATATTGGGAAGAAACCTTCCCTGTGAGGGTGGTGAGGCCCTGGCACAGGTTGCCCAGAGAAGCCGTGGCTGCCCCATCCCTGGAAGTGTCCAAGGCCAGGTTGGAGCAATATGGGCTAGTGGAAGGTGTCCACTGGGTGGTCTTTAAGGTCCCTTTCAAACCAAACCATTCTGAAAATCTATGTATAGAGGCTGTCAAAACTGCAGAGACCTACCTTTAATGCAAGGGTTAAACAGGGATTGAGGGACAGGAGGGCCAAACCTCTAAAACTTGATGCCAAATTTGCTGCTTGAAGATTGTTTGCAAATTCAGAGTTAAAGGCATCTCTGGCAAAGAGCAGCAATGCCCAAGTCCTCCCTGGTAAGGCATTTCTTGCTCTCTTGAGGATTAATTTTAAAGTGGAAGAGCCCTGGTCTGACAGTATATTCATCCCACAGCCAAGGTCACAGAGTCACAGAATGCGCTGAGTTGGAAGGGACCCACTGGGATCATCCAGCAGGCCCATCCCCAAGAGTCCCACCCTGTGCCCCAGAGGATCATCCAAACCCTCCTGGAGCTCTGGCAGCCTTGGGGCTGTGCCCACTGCCCTGGGGAGCCTGGTCAGTGCCCAACCACCCTCTGGGGGAAGAACCTTGTCCTGAGATCCAACCTGACCCTGCCCTGACACAGCTCCAGGCCACTCCCTGATGCCCACAGAGAAGTGATCTCAGACGAGCTCTTGCACAGGCTGCACCTCCATCCGGGGCGAGCTTTGCACACCCAGCACCCCAGGCCAGCTCCTGCCCAGCACCTCCCTCCCGCTCCGTGTCCTCGCAGCTCCTCGCTCCCTCCCCTGACCAAGGAGCGGTTTGCTGATGCAGATCACCGGCTTTCACACCCCGCTTCCCTTCGGGAGGAATAACAATTGTGAAAGAGCGCGGAAGGTGAGCTGACAGCAGGCACAGAGCTGCGCTCATGCTCCCGCAGTGCCAACAATAATACATTTTCTGCAGCAATAAACCCGCGTTTCGTTAGCGCTGCTCGCCGTGCCTCTCTGCAAACATTAACTAATTACAGTCTCATTACGTCTCTGTTAGATCCATTTATTTGTATATGAGGAACTTTCCATCCCCAAGCGCTCTGGAATATGTTAATCACCTGAAGGCGAACGGCAAGTCGGGAGAGACGGGACCTGCCGCGAAAACCTGGGGATAAACACAAAGAGGCTCTTGTGAGCAAGGCTGGGAATTCAGTTGGGCTTTGATTCCTGCTTCTGCAAACCAGGTCACTTGAATCCAGCCGTGGTGTAAATGGACATGGATTTTGGAGCTAGGTGGAGAGGTTGAGGGGCTCTGTCCCATTCCCCGTCTGCGCACTCCCAAGGTGCTGTGGCACAAATTAAAACAGATTAATTTAAACCACAGTTGAGAGAGTAACTGCCTGGACCTCTGCCTGACCCCAGGCGTGATGGTCAGTGTGAAAACATCGTTTTTCTCTCCATCTCTTGCTTTTCTGTTTGCACTGAAAGATCTTTGGGATGGGAAGGGGCCATTCCTTATTCTGTTCCTTGCACAACATGGAAAATAGGTTTGGGTTTGTTTCCCTCCGCTGCTGTTTGCAGCTTCCAGCACTGGAGGTGGGGAATACGAGAGGGAGTTTTGGCTGATGGTGAGAAACGAGGCAGGCAGAGGTAACAGCAGGATGTTAGGATTGACTTTATGTCACCTCCTTGCCACAGGAGTTTTAATACACATGTCAGTGGGGTCTGGGGAGCAGCAGGGTCTGGGGAGCAGCAGGGTCTGGGGAGCTGCAGGGTCTGGGGAGCTGCAGGGTCTGAGGAACTGCAGGGTGCAGCTGCAACTCCAGGTACAAAATACCCCCTGACTGTCAATCTGGCCATCACTCCTGACTTTGGGAACATGTTTAGCACCCTTTGCTTTCCCACAGTAACCAGGTTGTGCTGGGAGGCAGCTGACCTGGTGTTGCCCTGAGACCTCACTGCCACATTTCTCTGGGGTCCAAGTCAGTCCCAGGAGAGAACAGCGAGCTGGGAGATGCTGGGATAAAACTCCACACCAGGAAGCAGGTTTCCAGCCAGGGCAGAGTGGTACTCAGGGCTGCCCCAGGGACTTGGCAGAGCTGAGGGTCCGTGTGTGCCCATCACCTCTCCCACCTCCAGCCATGGTTCTCCTCCAGCACTCACAAGTTTGAATCCAGACACGCTGAGAGGCACCACGGAGGAGCAATTAGCTCCCACGAGACTTTCCACCATTAGGAACAATGGCTGGCTTAGTTCTCATCTGATTGAATTAATGATATTCTAACAAGTGACGGTTTTTTCCTTTTAAATTCTCTCATTTGGAAGGAATTGCTCGTCATAAATTACACTTATAAAAATTAGGCCAGTGTTTTGTATTGTTTACAACAAGCACTTCAGGGTTATGGATGTTACTCATTGATTTATAATGTTTAATTCTTCTCCCCCTCTTTCCCCCTGCTTCGAGCTGTTCATAAATCAAGCAGAGATGTCAACCCTGTGTCAACATTTCCCTCAGCCTGCAAGTTGCAGGCAAGTTGGGACAGCAGATCTTATGGAGAAGGTTGACTCTTCTCCTTCACTGTCATTCCCATTTTGATGAGACAATAAGAAGGTGAGGCTGGCACTTGTCAGTTATTTCTGAGTCACTTTTCATTAGGCCTTTTTCAAACACTCCAGAGAACAATGTTGGAGGCAAAGCGATCCAAACAACTCATGTTCCCGCTTGTGCACTCATGGGCTCGGGCAGCAGCTGCCGTGGAATTGCCCTGGGAGGCTCAGCAGGTGTCTGATGGTCCTGGAGCAGATCCGGATGATGTCAGCCAGCTCTCACCCTGGCAGCCTCCTTCTCCCCACCAACCTGGGGTCATGGTTTCCAAATGATGGAGAGCTGCTTGGCTTTGTTTCGAGGGTTCTCCAAGAACCCATGGGGCTTGCAGGAGTGTCCAAAGAGGTGCTGGGGGTCTGTGGGTGACTCAGAGCTGGTGGCCAGGTAAACCCCAAGAGAAAGAGATGTTAGTGAGCAACACAGAATCATACAGTGGGTTGAGCTGAGAAGGACCTCAAAGAGGATCTAGTTCCAACCCCCAACATTGGGCTTCCAGCATGGGGCTTCCAACACTGTCCAAGGGGCTGAGATCTCAGTGGAATGAGAATTAGGGACTGGAGGACCTCTGAGAGCCTCTGGCAGCAGCTTGCTCAGTCATAGGGTAAATGAGCTCCTTTGGAAAATTGTGAGGAAAAACTTACTTTCCCTAATGATTTTGCTAAGAATCACCAGAGGTCTGGCAAAGGCTATCCAAAGATGTGGGTGGGTTGTAAAGTTCCCTGCATGGGGTCAAAATGAAGCATTTTTGGCCCTTTCCTCAGGTCAAATTACCAGCGAGCTGCTGAGCCTTCAGCATTATGAGAATACCCAGTGTCTGACCTCCAGCAGCCACAAAGTTGGTGATGATGCCCCACAAAATCCATCCTATGGGATGAATGTGGATGTTTCTGCAAGTGTGGTCTTGGATTTTGCTGGAATTGGATTTACAATAACCAACAAAGCCACCAGGGATGGCTGTGCTCCATTTCTGCCCTGCTCCTCTGTACCTACATCATCATCAGGCGCTTTAGGAGGAGCCAGGTGTCACGTTAAACCCAAAGTGCCTGGTGGATCAGGTATGTGTGTGTGGGGCTATCTGGGATAATTCCTGCCTACACCATGCCCACACTGGGCTGGTTTATCAGCCTGCTTCTTTCCTAAGCAATGGGGCTCGCCCAGTTGTAATAACAAAAGTAAATAAATACATTTTAATGATCCGATGGTGGTAATCACCAATGCTGAAAAACAGATGTCTCCCTGAAGAGCTCATTGCATAAGCCGCCCCATTATGTGGCTATGAGTTGATTATTAAAAGAAAACATTTAGCAAATGCAGAACAGGATATTCATCTGCTATTACATAATGGCAATAATTGAATTGAAGCAGTGATAGTCTCCCAGCCCTCAGCGAACGCAGAGTGAAGTGTATTTATGGCCTCCGCTGTGAAAGAGCCCTCCTTGTTTTTCCAAGAAGAGGAGAGATCTTTCAAGAGATAATAAATAAAACAGACTCTGGCTGCTTTAACATGAAGCAAGATGAGTCCTCGGGATTAGTTTGGATTAGTGTGTTGCTGGTGGCACGGAGGGCTGGCACTGGGCCATTTATTCACCTAGAATACGTGGAGCTAATTGGAAAAGCACCTGTGAGGAGCTGTAGCTCACCACCTGCACTTTGATGAAATAAAATAAGCCTACATAATTGACTACATTGCCTATTAATGTTATGAAATCACCCCCAGGCATTTTTATTATTATTATTATTATTATCGTCTCCTCTCCCTTCCCCTTCTTCCCCAAGCTTTTATGAATCAAACTTTTGTCTCTTGCTTTTCCCTTGGAAGCCCCAGGATTGTGCCGCTGTATCAAGACCAGGACTGGTCCAACTGACTCACTTCTCCCTGCAGGGGAATCCTAGGAAATTAATCCTTCTTGATAGGGAGAAGAAATAGTCTGACATCTAATTCCTTTTTCTCATGGGACACAGCCTCCTCCTGGTCTCTCCCCTTTCCTTCCAACAAATTCCGGTGGGAGTCTTTTCAGTGCCCTGTCTGGTTGTTGGGATAACTCAGAGCCTCACAGTGATAAAAAAACCTCCTTGTTGGCTTTTTTATTGGCCCTGGCCAACAGCAAAGGGTGGGCTTTGCCCAGGCATCCTTAGAAGAAGCTGTGTGGAGCTTGGTGTGGTCGGTGGTTTGGGCCTGGGTGGGGTCCCTGCCTCTCTGGGACCACATTTGAAAACAAATTGGCCACATCCCCCCTCGCAGGAAAACGTGGTGCTGTGAATTGCAAAATCTAGGTGGTGACAGGCAGGTGGCCTCAGGGACTTCCATGGACAGCCCTGCTCCTGGAAGAGGCTGGGATTAAAACACCACAGAGGAAAAACTCTGTTGCTGCGTAATTGGAAGAGAAATGAGGACAGAGCTAAGAAGACTCGTGGAGAAGAGCCATCGGAAATTCCTCCTGTTTCATCTTCTCCCCCTCCTGGCAACTTTGCCACAGACTTGAACCAGGCTCAAATCAAACCACCTCTGTGTGGCTGAAAAAAATCCAAACAACAAACAGATTAAGAGTTTCAGGGCATTTCCTTGGCTTTTGCACATCCTGATTGGAGAGGAAAGAAGCCTGAAGCTCCTGTGGTCAGAGACGCTATGCCAGAACGTGGGCCTGGTTTCCAAAGGGGAATAAAATTCAGGGGCCAGGTTTGTTCCCAAGTTAACAAAGCATTTAGCTTTGCTCCAATCACCAAAGCTTCATCCTCAGCATCACCAACTGGAGATTCCATGGGCTTCAGCTTGAACAAGCAAACCCAGTTGGTCTTTATCCTTTCACATCACGGGGGGTGGAGGGGAAAGTGCCTAATTATTGTGCCTGGTAAATTACTGTGGTTCTGTGTTGATAATTACTGATGTTACTGGACAATGACTGCATTGGTCTTGGCCAAAACGAAGCAGGGGCAAAGGAGGATGAGTTTAAGACCACTCAGGTAGTGCAAGAGCAGCAGACAGAGAACCTCCTGCCCGTGGCAGGGTGTGTGTGGGCAGGGCTGAGGATGCTGAGGTTGAAAATGTAGCAAAGAGGTCTCTGCAGAAACCTGAGCTCTTGGAAGCACTGAGCTTGCTGAAATGGCCCCACTGGGTGCCCAGATAAGGAAATTTGACAATTTTTTTTTCCTCTCTTACATTAGAAAAAAACGTTTCCTGTAACTAAATTATTTATTTATAAATATGTCAGCCCTGGATGTGGAAGTTGGTTGATGTAATGATCTCCCATGGGATGGAATCGTCAAAAGTCCCACCTGCTGACTCACTGTTGGGACTGAAAGGGTGACCTTAGTCCGGCTCTCTGAGGCTTGGAGAAGAGCCTCCAAATCCACCAGTCACCTGGATAAAGGAGATCTTGCCACACATACTGAGGAGTCCTGATGGGTGAGGGCCCCTCCGCAGATGGAACATGCTCAGGTGCTCTCACTGGAGGTCTGCGTGGACTTGCTGTTCACCTCAGTCGTGTTCCCAGTCACAGCCGCGATGGTCCTGCCTCGGCTCTGCTGGGTCTCCTCTGGAGAAGGTCATTCCTGGGAAATGCTAGGGGAGTTCCCCTGTCCCTGGGCATGTGTGCATACGGCAAACTCCAATTTGGAGCTGCGTTAAAACATTCTGCTTCTGATGTCCCCATTGTTTGCGTGTTGAGGATTGCACCTGGACAGACCAGGCAAGGACACCAAAAGGATCCCAAAGGTTTTGGCTTGCACAGCTCATCCTAGCCCGGGTACTCAGGCAGGACTCACAGAATGCAAAATGCTTTGGGTCGGGAGGAACCTTCAAACCCATCTCATCCCACCCCCTGCCATGGGCAGGGACACCTTCCACTAGCTCAGGTGGCTCCAAGCCCCGTCCAACCTGGCCTTGGACACTTCCAGGGATCCAGGGGCAGCCAGAGCTTCTCTGGGCAACCTGTGCCAGGGCCTCACCACCCTCACAGCCAGGAATTCCTTCCCAATATCCCATCAAACCCTGCCCTCTGGCAGGGGCTTGGAGCAATCTGGGATAGTGGAAGGTGTCCCTGCCCAATGGCAGGGGATGGAACTAAATGTTCTTTAAGGTCCTCTCCAGCCCAAACCATTCTGGGATTCCATGATTACCAGCAGGAAGGTGGCTCCAGAAAATACACTTAATCCTGCGTCTGGGACAGTGAGGTGCTCATGGCCAGTGTTCACCTTGCAGCTGATCTGCTCAGCTGCTGCAGCTCTTCTCCAACTCTGATACTTGGAGCTCACCTGCATCTCAGGGCAGACTCACAGCTACAAGGAATTCACTTTACTCAGGCACCGAATTCATACCTTGGAGACCACAACCAGGCACCATGGGCTAAATATTCCATAACTCAACCCCCTGTCATTATTATGACAGTTTTTTTCCTTCCTGAGGCTCCTAAGTATTTTCACTCTCATTATTTTAATTGACCTCTGAGAAAAGAGCAGTATCAAAACAGGAGCTCAGATTACTGAAGTTATTACCCTATTGTGTACAATGAGTGATTATTTTATAAAGATACAGGTATGTATAAACTCTTCTTTTTTTTTTCCTGCAAAGGCAGCAGTTCAATAAATAATTAATGTTTCTTAATCCTGTAGCTATTTTTCTTGCTGTAAAAAATTAATTGGTTTTCCATCATCTGTTTCCCTCTGACCTGGAGGGATCTGGCACAGCATTCATGCCCCTGCTTAAACACGCTCCTTGTAATCTTTGTCATGCCCATGGTACAGAATCTGGGGATAAACAAACTAATCAGAGACATTAGAGGCACCTCCAGGAAGGTTTAGTCATCCTAACACTGTGCTTATGCAGCATCCATCCGTCTGGGAATAATTAAGGCTCCCAAGCCCTGATGAGGTAAATGATGTGCTCCTCGGTGTGTCGGTGGTAAACAGAGTCACAGAGAGGTTACGTGGTTTGCCCCAGACCACACAGAAAGGCACAATGGCTCTGAGGCTGAAAATGCTTTTGCACCACCAGTTTACCAAAAATAACTGAAACGTGGAGGGGGATGAGGTGAAATGACTCACAGGCCCCAGACAAGCCTGCAATGAATTAAGGACTTGCTTCTGCTCTCCTGGCTGGTCACGCACCCGTGACCTGACCCACAGCCCGGCCCTCCTTCAGTGGGGACACAACGAGGGACGTGGGGGCTCAGCTGGGAGCACGGGACCTGACCCCCCTCCCAGGGGTTCTCAGGGTCAGTCTGTTCATGTCACACAACCTAATCCCCCTCACGAGCCCCAGCTTGAACCTGGGGCTTATTTGGGCTTCACATTTGCAACCCACTGCTGTTCAGTTCTCCCACTTAGCCCTGGTCCCCAGTCCTGGTCCAGCAACCCCCTGCACACCCCGATGCTGCCAGAGCAGCAGCAGCAGCAAGGAACTCTGACAGGGAGGGAACGTTTACTTAACAATAAGCACATTTCAGATAAATATTGAGAGGAAAAGGTATTCTGGGAGGAAAAAGGACTTGCTCTCACTGCCTGTGGACTCTTCTCAGTGCTCCAGGGCTGCTCTGGTCCCAGCCTGCTCCCCAAAGCACCTCTGGTCCCTGCTCTCCTTTTGTGAATGTTGTCATCCTTTTTGATCTTCTGTATCCTTCAACTTTCACCCTTTTTGCCCCAAACTTTGCATACTGGTGAGGGAAATGGGAAGCCTTTAAAGCCTCTCAGTGTTGCCTCTGACAGCCCTCAGGTGTTTGCTGCAGGCTGATTTTGAGATGTTATGTTTTCTCCCAGTTTATTTTCTCTCTGAGCCGTGGGCAGATGCTCAGCACCCTGCTCACCAGGACAGCACACGGCATTCCTAAATCATCCTGCCCCTCTCCCTACAGCAGTGCTTTGCCTTAAGTTCCTGCCTTCCCCTGGAGCAGTGCATGGATGCAGGTCCCGAGGAGGAGGATGAGGAGGAGAGATTGCTGTAGCAATGTGCTACTGCCCCCATTGAACAGGGAAAAACGTGGAACTGCAGAGAGAAACTAACTGCTGGGAAGCTGGAAAATGTGACTTTTGCACCTAATAATTCGTGTCCTGGCTGTTTTCCATCAAGTGCAGAGAGTTAGGCTTTTGGGGTGTGGAGTCTCCTATGTCTTAGCCATCTCCATCTGCTCCGTCTTTAGGTGGTGGGTGAAACAGCAACACTGCTGTTTCTTTAGTGGTGTTGCAGAGCTGAAAAATGGGGTGAAAGGTGCTATTTCAGGCTCCTCTGGTCTTGCATTGAGTGGTGTTGTTGCTCCATTTCCTGTGGGAGAGCAGAGGGATGAGCTTGCTGCCCTGCCTGGGCTGAGGAGAGCAGCTCCTTGTGCTTTGCTGGGGGATTCAGTGGTAGTTCGTGCCTGAAAGAGTTAATTTATGGGGAAACAAGAGCCAGTTCAGCCTAAGGGAGCCAGCAAGTACAAGCACTTTCCTAATATGAAGCTTTGTTTAATTACATCTGATGAAGGTTTCAGGGGAGCCATCACTGCCATTGCGTTTTCTGGAGCAAATTCCTTCCCTTTGATTTGTAATCTGCTCGCATCCCAAGCAGCCAATCTTGTACAAACAGCCCCACGGGCTGCAAAATCAAATGGAAAATGTGGGCTCACATGGCACAGCTCAAGTCTGAGCTGAAAGGGTGAGACAGGCAGGGCAGGGAGGTTACAAGGTAAAGATTCGTGTCCCAAACTGTCTCTGCACATGTCCAGACCGAGCTCTCACTGATGTCTAGAGATCAGCTCCTGAAGCCCAGCACCCCCAAGAGTCACCAATTCAGCTGGGTGGTCCCAGTGTCCCCCAGCCCCATGGGAATCACAGAGTGGCACAGCCCTGGCACTGGACACTGGAGATGCTTTGTGTCACTCCACACAACAAACCCACACCAGCCTTGTGTCCCTAAAGCAGACCTTCACCTTCAGACATCTCTGTAAAGCTTAATCAGGAGGGGCTGAGGCTGATTCAGAGCACAGATATGATGGCAGAAACACAGAATGGTTTGGGTTGGAAGGAACCTGAAAAATCATCCAGATCATCCAATTCCACCCCCTGCCATGGGCAGGGACACCTTCCACTAGCCCTGGTTGCTCCAAGCCCCATCCAACCTGGCCTTGGACACTTCCAGGGATGGGGCAGCCACAGCTTCACCAGCCTCACCACCCTTCCAGGGAAGAATTCTTTCCCAATATCCCATCTCTCCCTACCCTCTGGCAGTGGGAAGCCATTCCCTGTGTCCTGTCCCTCCATCCCTTGTCCCCAGTCCCTCTCCAACTCTCCTGGAGCCCCTTTAGGCCCTGGAAGGGGCTCTCAGGTCTCCCTGGAGCCTCCTCTTCTCCAGATGAACCCCCCCCCAGCTCTCCCAGCCTGGCTCCAGAGCAGAGGGGCTCCAGCCCCTGGAGCATCTCTGTGGCCTCCTCTGGACTCTCTCCAGCAGCTCCACATCCTTTTGGTGTTGGAGCCCCAGAGCTGGAGGCAGCTCTGCAGGTGGGATCTCACAAGGGCAGAGCTGAGGGGGAGCATCTCTCACACAGGATGAATTCAAGCACAGCCCTCATCCTGGAGCAGCAATTTTGGGGACATGGATGCCCTTTTCCAGAGCAAAGAGGGCAAAAGCTGTCACAGCTACTGGGCACCTGGGCTGGGCCGCTCTCCGTCCTACAAACAGGGTACTCAGAAAATAGAGAAGCAGGGTTTGGACTGGCAGGTTACAAACAATGTAGTTACTTGGACCACCAGTTTATAGATGTTTCTTGGCCAGCAGAAGTCAGACAGGCTCAAAGTCTCTAATGCAAAAGGGCACGGATTATTTTTTCCTGAGTGCATCGACCTCCCCAAATCACAGATGAATTTGCAGTAAGTGGTGATTATGGTCACACTGGTTTTACAGCCAGAAGCAAATGCAATTGTCATCGAGACCAGCTTCTTGCTAAGCCCAGTCCAGCAGGGAAAACTATTGATTCCAACAGCTTTGGACTAATTTATAACAGCACGTTTGAAGAGAAGATTTGTCTGGAAAACTGGCAAAAATAAATTGTGCTACATGAACTCTTGATCTGGTGCTTAATTCCTTTATCTCTTACCACTTACATCTCACTTTTACTCCTGCTTTGGTTTGTGTCCTCAAGAGACTGGGACCATGATCTTGCATGGCATAACCCATCGAGACAGCAGCACTCCCCATGGGAAAACACATCCAGGAAACTTCACCAGCCACAGACTTCATAGGATCATCCCGGATATATTTATATATTTAAACCATAGCAGAAATGACTTATGCAAGCATAAATAACTGCATTCTCTCATTACTCATACTTTGCCTTTGGAATTTTTCTCCTTTTATTGCTGTTTTACAATAGTAGCCGAGTAGTAGCAGTAAATCTACGGAGCATCTGTCTAATTACTTCTCAATTTAATTATCGCTCTTCTTCATGTCTCCATCCTAATGAGGTCTTCAGGTTGTGACAGCTGATGATGAAGTGGCTGCAGAGGTGTTATCTGCTCTTCACCTGAATAAGAGCCATCCCAGGCAGAGACCAGAGAGGGCCCTTGACAGGGCGCAGCCTCGCTGCTTCTGCCTCGCACACACAAAACAATCCACATTGTGAAACGCCTGCTGGAAAGAGAGATAAAAAATTTAAACAGCCACAGGGCACCCAGGTTGGTGGATGGGTTCCAGAAACATTAGGTCATAGATTAATTTTTATTTTTTTTTCCCCTCTCTCCCAAAATACACTCCGGCACTTTTCCAGCAATTATCAAAAGTCACTTTTTATAGCGAGGGTGTCTTCTACAGCACAGTTCTCCAGATTTTCTTCCATTGGCTTCATTCTCATCCGATTTCAAGCTTTTCTTTATTTATTTTCCATTAAGGTGGAATGGCTCGAGAGCCAGGAACTCATATTTCCCTCCAGATCACCCCAGAATATGCCAAAAAAACAAAGCCCCTAAAGGTCAGTATGGTTCTACCAGAACAAATTGTCCTCCCTGGGAGTGGGACAGAGACCTTGCTGTGCTTGCTTGGCTTGTGCTATGGTCTCTGCCACTTGGGGCTTGTTTTCTGTTGACATCCCAAAGACTAAATAGGGAAGTGTGGAGGAATTATTCCCCTGGAAAAGCACAAATCCGATTAATAATAGTCACTGCAGCTAAAGTGTGGAATTCACCTGTGATGTGTTACCATGCTGAGCAGAAATCTGTTGCAAATACAGAGCAGTGGCATTACTTTCAGCCCAAAAAGTGTTAAAATGCTGCCCTGACGAGGAGCTGGTCGTGTTGGGCTTTATAACGCACCTTCAGTCTGGAAAGTGGCAGAAGTGAAGTGTTTGCACAAGGGCCACAGGAATCAGTGGCAGAATTTGGGAGAAATCCCCCAATAGCGGAGTTGTTGACAATCTCAGAGTCCATTCCACATAGCCCTGCAGAGTCAACAACCTTGTCTTCGTGTGTGGGAGCAGCAACCTCATCTTCTGGCTGCTCACAACACATCCTGTCCCTAATGGGTGCCATGCAAATGGCAGGGTGACCTCATTCCTCTCCAGAAAGGGATCGCATTTACAGACCAAACACAGCATTGTTATTTAGGTCATTTCAGTTTCAGACCTTCTTCTAAAGTCCAGCAAAGATTTGGGGGCAGTCGATGCAACCACTGTTAATCCCAGCTCTTCTAGACAGTGTTATCCTATTTTGATGACTAACTGGAGGGAAAAGGAGGGTTGTTCTTATATCTGCCACGGACTTCGGCAGTGCAAGATCCGCAGAGCAGTAAAGAACGTGTCTAACTGTAAACATCCACTTCAGTCCTGATACTGACCATGTCCAAATGTTTTCTACCAAGTAAAGCAGAGATGGAGAGCAACCTTGAACCACCATCTTACCCCCCTGCCCCCTCCAGGTGCAAAGGCAGACACAGCTTTGCCTAATCCATGTTTGACACTTTTGTCTATCCTGTCCTTAAACCCCACCAATTACTGAAATTCCATATTTCTGTGAGGAATCTCTTCTGGTTTTTTTTCATTAAATTTAGGTGTTTAGAGTCCCTTTGTTCCACTTCCACTTCATTCCTTCCTCAACCTATTGAGAGTCAACAGAGGCTATTTCACTACCTCACTTAAATATTTTTGCATGGCTTTAATTATTCCTCCCTCTCCAACCCCCTTCTCTCGACTGAGCCACCCCATCTTACTCATTCCTTAGATGTCATGTTTTCTGCCTGCTCATCAATACTCTGTTGCATAAAACACACAAATGATTGTCCTCAATCCACACACTGAAATTCCTTTAAATCTAAGTAGATAATTGAAGCTTGCTGGATCAATATCAGGCAATGATCTAATATATTGACTAGAGATCTCTATCTGGGCAGTAATGGGTTAGTCATCAATAAGTGCACAAGTGACAGGGATCTGTGGCCAGATTCAACCTGGGCTTGCACCATCTGTATCCAGGTCATCCACATGTATATTTTGGGCTCCTCTGAGCCCACAAGCACTTGCCCAGTGAGGGAGGATGAACCAAAACCTCACAAATCCCAAGGACTATCCATGGCTTCAACCAGACGTCCAGTCATGGAGCAGTTACATACCTGTGTCATCCTTTGTGGGAGACTGTCACAGGGCAAAGAGCCATAAAATCTGTGGATTCTCCCATGTTTTACGGAGGGTTCAGCTTTACAAGTTTTAAACAGCCAAAGCTGGTCATGGCAGTTTGAATTACCTCCTCGCCATCTGATGGCTACAAAGAGAGCCTAAACCCTGAGGTGGGGTGAATCTGGTGGGAACTGTTGCATTTGGGTGTGCTTTGATACCCGGCGAAAATCTTCCCTAAAAGTCCCTGCTCCTTCCACCCTTAGACTGGGCTGAGTAAATTTCATTAAGCACCTTTCCAAAAAAAGTCGTGTTACTTAAAACATCAAATCCAAAAGCCACAGGGGATCTTCTGCCACCTTAAGTAGCTGGTGAGACATGGGAATCTGAATGCAACCCAAATAGCCTGAGCTATATCTTATACATGACGTGGATTTAAGAGAAAGGGGAAAAGAAGATGTATTAGCACACAAAATATTAAGTCATTTGTATTTTCTGCAATTAATTTATCTGTCATCAATAGACTCATAAACTATTTGACTTTATGACAGCTTGGAAAGAGAAGATGCCAGCTTTTCCTGCAGGTGTGCAGCTGGTTGGGAAGACATCAGCAACTGTACGTGCAGGGAGGGAGGATGATAGGAGAGAGACAGAGGGCTTGTGAAATAAGATGGGAGTGAAAGGGTTGGCAGAAATGCTGGCTAGCTGCATTTGTCCTCCCTGGAGATGGGAAAGAAAGGGTTTGCAAAGCCCTGGCTTCGAGCAGCATTCCCAAAGTAGGTTGAGAGCCCCTTACTGTGCGGTTTTATTGATCTGGCTTCAGGCAATGAGCATATAAAAAGAGCCCAGGGCACTATAGAAATGGTTCAGCACATTTCCTGTATTCGGTGTGGTGCTTAAGATACGTATTCAGGGCCAGACATCAGGTGCTTACGCACTGGTGTGATCATAAATCCTACTGACATCACTGGGATGCCTTTTCCTTTGTGCCCTTTGCATGTTTGCTCTTCAGAGCTTCTCCCTTGTGACTCCTGTGGGTATCTCCGTGCTGACCACATTCAATGGCCTTGGGAGGTTGGGAAAATGACCCAAGTCGAGGCAGATCTGATGGGTCCTTTAAGGGCCAAGCAGGGGTGGGTGAGAGGGTGTTTTCCAGATCTCACTAAGTTGAAAGTAGCTGTATAGGCAATTCAGTGCCTTTGTGGGATCTCCTGGGAGAAATGTTGCTTTACCTCCTTTTCTCCTTGCACTGAAGTTCATTAATAGTCAGAAAGGTTCTGATGCTCACAATAGGTTCATGTACTTCCCTCATTCGTAGGAGGCAAACTGTGGGATTGTGGCAATTTTGCCTCTCTGGTAATTTTGGTGCCATAAAGTTCCAAAGAAGCACCTGCTGAATTCAGGGGGTTTTGTTCATTTTTTGGGGGTTTGTTTATTTACAAAACTGGTGTTTGGACGAAACTGATGCTCAAAAGATTGAAATGGTTTGTATTTAAAAGGTAAAAAGCTGTTCCTTGCTCACTTGGTGCAAAAGGGGGAAAAAGCAAAGCCATTACAGCCATGGAAAGAAATAACTGGGGTGGAAATGTGGAAAAGCCCGGATTTGAAAGCTCTATCAAGAGAAAAAGTGGATAATGAGTCTCAAGGGCTAAGGAAAAACTAGTACTGAGTGAAGTTCTGGTTGCCTTTTGGCAGAAAACGAAGAGGGAAGGTAAAAGCAGGGGACACTGTTGTAGTTTGGGTACCAGAATGGGGGGGCAGGAAAAATCTGCAGTGAAACACAAAGACATTAAGATTTGGGCTTGTTAAATAATGATGCTTTGTTTGTATTGAATCCCAAGAAAAGCAACTGACAGAGTATAAGTTTAGGCTGGATATTGGGAAGAACTTCTCCCCTGTGAGGGTGGGGAGGCCCTGGCACAGGTTGCCCAGAGAAGCTGTGGCTGCCCCATCCCTGGAAGTGTCCAAGGCCAGGTTGGACGGGGCTTGGAGCCACCCGGGCTAGTGGAAGGTGTCCCTGCCCTGGAAGGGGGTGGGACTGGATGAGCTTTAAGCTTCCTTTCCAACCCAACCCATTCTGGGATTCCACGTTTTATGTGTTGCCTCCTCACAAACCCTTGTGAAGATTGGATGTCACATGTTAAGTGAGTTTCTGTCCTTCTGGACTAGAAAGGAGACAAGAAACCAGCTGGACACCTGCTGCACTCTAGTCCAGCTTTGTCTCCATGTGTTCCCAGGTGTGATGCCATCCCAGCTCCTACCACAGCACACGGGGACATCTAATGGCCTGTAATAGATTACAAATGGGGAAAGGCCTTGGTTTGAAGCCGTGTGAGGACACTGAGGGCACTTGGGGTGTTCAGCTGGAGAAGAGGAGACTGAGGGCAGACCTCATTGCAGTTCCAGCTTCCTGGGCAGGGGCAGAGGAGGGGCAGGACTGAGCTCTGCTCTGGGGGGACCAGGGACAGCACCCAGGGAATGGCCTGGAGCTGTGTCAGGGCAGGGTCAGGTTGGATCTCAGGACAAGGTCCTTCCCCCAGAGGGTGGTTGGCACTGACCAGGCTCCCCAGGGCAGTGGGCACAGCCCCAAGGCTGCCAGAGCTCCAGGAGGGTTTGGATGATCCTCTGGGGCACAGGGTGGGACTCCTGAGGATGGTCCTGCTCAGGGCTGAGGGTTGGACTGGATGGTCCCTGTGGGTCCCTTCCAGCTCAGCACATTCTGGGATTCTGTGATAATGTGATGTTGTGCTGAGCAGGGACCTGGAGCAGCCACTTCTGGAAGAGCTCCAGCGATCAGCAGCATGTCCTGGGAAGTGCTGGTGTGTCCTGGGAGCTGCAGCCTGGCAGTGCAAACAAGGTGTGACCTCCCTGCCAGGTACAGTGAGAGGCTCCTGACTGATAACATGTTTGTCACCGATTCACCCGCCTCGAAACTCCAGAGACAAACACCTCCTGGGGGGTAGAGGCTCCAGATCAAACGCCTGGGAGATGTTGCCCCTTCTTTGTGGTTTTAATACTTGACTAAATGAAATCCAGCAATGGGAGGTGGGTTAGAGGGGAGATGTGGAGTTGAATCCTTGATGCTTTGGGCAAAACCCAGGTGGGATGAGTGTCCAAGGCCAGGTTGGATGGGGCTTGGAGCAACCTGGGCTGGTGGAAGGTGTCCCTGCCCATGGCAGGGGGTGGAACTGGATGGGCTTTAAGGTCCCTTCCAACCCAGACCATTCCACGACACACAAACATTCCCATCTCCAGCAAACCCCTGCTTCCTTCAGCCCACTCACCTCCAAAGGCACATCAAACCCCTGAAAAGGAATTAAATAAAAATGGGGGGAAAGGGAAAAGTGAAGAACCAACACAAGAAATTTCTCTCCACAAATAGGGAAACATCTTGAACGTGCCACTGGCGTGTTGCTGCAGACAGCTTAAGCCCAGAGAAAATTCTTTGGCAGTGACATCAATTCAGCAATAAGTAATGCATTTTCTAGGGCTGAGATTCAATTTAAGGTTTCTCCAGTGAGTGGAATGATTGAATGGTACTTAAAAAGCATCCAACAAATGAGACTCCTTTTGTTAAGCTCTCTTCAGCCCGTAAGTTAAAAGTGTGGGGGAGATTATCCCCTTTTTTCCACTTGAACTGTGGTTTATGTGCTGAAGTCTGTTAGAACTGCCTTGAACTTGGCTTTCTGTAGAAATTACCTGCAAATAATAATTGTTTTTAGTGCTGAATGACCCATCCAAGGCTCTGAGGAAATTTATCCTCTCCACACTCACACCTTCTTACCTACAAGCTGGCACCCAGCAGAAACCACAGATTTACTGAACATCAAGAAAAGGATAATTTTGCACTGTGAATCCTTGAGAAATATGGCACAGAACAGTGCTTTTTTTTTTTCCCCGGTAAATTGTGCAGTTTTCAGCAGTCAGTGTTTTACAACCTCCCCAAACCGATATCTGCCCACAGAGCTCTGGGTTTAATAACCCCCAGCAAATCTCTCCTCCAGAATTTGTCACATTTTTTTCCTCTACAATAATAATAAAAAAAAATTAGAAGTTGCTATAATTTTACAGGGAGTTCTCACTGCCTATGAATTTAAAACTAGCCTGAATAATGCTCTGGTGAAAAGGCAGTAAAAAGTAGTTTTGTACCAGCAAGTGAAGGGCTTAAAAGTTTATTTTCTTGCTGAGTGACTGGAGTTAGGCAAAGCCCATCCCCAAAAGTTTCCTTGCTAGTGATGCAGCTGTGGGAATTGCCAAATACATATCCAACAGAGGACTAATTTTCTAAAAATAGTGATTATATCATTAACTATCTCTCTCTCTTGGTCCAAATTAAGTTTGAGGACAGTGGAAGAGAGGATGCATTGAGCTTAGGGCTTTTCACCAGCTCTGTCCTCTTGTCTCCTGAAGACCAGGGTTTGGAAGGAACCTGCTGTGACCTCAGTGTTGACACCGTTAGACCTTCACTTTTAAATATGGTGTGGTTTAGGCAAAGAGGGGAATTGAGGAGAACCTCAAACTTGGGTTGTGTCGGGGTAAATACAGGTGTATGATTTTGGTGTTGGGTTTGGAGGGTCTGCCTGGCCACAGAAGTGACCAGAGTCTGCCCCTGGCTGGGAAATGGGCTTTCATCTCATGCTGCTGTTTGAAAATGAGATGTTTAACCAAAGCTGGTTGTTTTGGCTCTGCAGCAAAGGGAGAGCGAAGGAGGTCAAGCCAGCAGCTCACCCTAGGTCTGTCTGGCCAGCGTGAGCTCTTCCCTGGTGATGCTCACTGGGTTTCACTCCTCTGCGTGTCTGCTGGAGGATTGAGCTGCTTTTGAGGTGGTCTGTGGGTGGATTAAAATGGTTTTGAGGTGGAACGAGATGTTTTGAGCTTGACTGAGATGTTTTGAGGTTGTCTGCAGGTGGATTGAGCTGGTTTTGAGGTGGATTTTTAAAGTGGTCTGTGAGTGGATTGAGCTGGTTTTGAGGTGGTCTGCAGGTGGATTGAGAGTGGGCACTGGAGGTGCTGGAAGCTTTCCCTGGGCAATCTCCAATTCCACAGGGTCACCTCCCTGTCACTTGACTTCTGAGTGGAGTAAACCCAGACTACTGAAGGCTCCTGACCTTGCAAATAAGGCCAAAAAGATCCGTAATCTGTGTCTGAGTGAGAGCTGGCAGGTTTTCAGACAGCCCTCCTTTTTTAGGAGGGCCTGGTTCGGGTGATGCAGCCTCTGCCTTTGGAGAGGGGAGGTCTGTGAGGTACAAGCAGGATGATCTCTCCCAAACATGATCCTTCAGGTCGAGGTTGGAGCAGCCCGTGGGACAAGGCTCAGGAGCAGTTTCCAGAGCTGAGCTCCCAAGGCGCCTTATCTTCATCTCTCACTGGATCTATTCACATGCAATCCAAAGTGGAGGGGTTGGGGATTAGACCTGCTCTGACTTCCCCCGGGGGAAGCAGCAGCTGGGTGGAGAGTGTTTGTTTTGGGTGTTTGTGCCATGGCAGAGGAAGAAGAGGCAACAGTGTGAAGTGGCTGCGAGGTAAAGCACGTCCCAGCTCCGTGTCAGGGCCCGGCTTTTTTTTAGTCGTCTCTAATCCTTCCTGCTATAAAACCCAATAAGTGGAAATGCTGGGGAAATAATTATAATGCAACTGTCGGGATTAGATCAAAATGAAATAGGTAAACCCCATCTAGGAAGCAGCTACCACTAACTAATTAATCTATAACTCCCATGGATCCCGTTTTTCCTGCCTTGTGCTTCTACAACCGAAACATTCTGGTTTGTGGAGTAGTTTGGATAAAAAGGGGGGGTGGAGTGGAGGGAGAAAAGTTGCTTAAAAAGTAAGTCAAAGGCTCCAACATGTGTTCTTGGCCGGTTGAATTCAAGATGAGGGTTTTAGGCTTCCCGTGGGAGCTCCCTTTCACAGCTCCCCCCTAATCCTCTGGAAATCGCCTGTTCCCTACAGCTGCTGGGTTCGCCAGATGAACTATTTGTTCAATTATTCTTGGCCGTGCTGGCTCGGGCTGCTCAAAGCCGCCGGCCCCGTCCCTCGGCCCACTTCAATCGTCCCCGGGGCAGCCCCAGCCCGTCTGAAGCCCCCCGTGCCCCGGGCGGGCCCGGCTCCTCGCCCGCCCCCGCGTCCCTTTTCATCTCGCCCTCCATCCCCGGCCGGTGATGCTGCCGGGCCGGGCCGGGCCGGGAGGGTGGCTCCGGCGTCGGGGTGAGAAAATAATTACAAATGAAGGAGAGATTAGCAGGGGCTGCAGCGACAAATGCTGCCGAAACGGTTTCTGGAGCGCCGGCGGAACCTTCTGACGGGAGGGATCGGAGCAGCTGCCGTCCCGGTGGGGTGTGGGGAAGCAGGGATCCCTCTGGGACCCTGGAATGAGAGCCTAAAACCTGACAAACCGCGGCTCAGGGGGATGAGATGACAGGCCAGGGCAGCCTCAAGTCATACAAATGGACTGCTAATTAACACAATTTATTTTTCACATTTGTCTGCCCCCTCCACCATCATCCCCCAGTCTCGGTGTTCGCAGAAGTGTTCAAACCCATCTAAAAAATGGCTCATAGCTGCTGAAAGATGGCTCTTGCCTGATGCTGGGAATCCTCAGGGTTCACCTGATGAGGGATCTGAGTCTTTAACCTCCCTGAGATCGTGGAATCACAGAATATGCTGAGTTGGAAGGGACCATCATCCAGTCCAACCCTCAGCCCTGCACAGGAGTCCCACCCTGTGCCCCAGAGGAGCATCCAAACCCTCCTGGAGCTCTGGCAGCCTTGGGGCTGTGCCCACTGCCCTGGGGAGCCTGGTCAGTGCCCAACCACCCTCTGGGGGAAGAACCTTGTCCTGAGATCCAACCTGACCCTGCCCTGACACAGCTCCAGGCCATTCCCTGGGGGCTGTCCTTGGTCCCCCCAGAGCAGAGCTCAGTCCTGCCCCTCCTCTGCCCCTGCCCAGGACGTTGGAACTGCAATGAGGTCTGCCCTCAGTCTCCTCTTCTCCAGCTGAACACACCAAGTGCCCTCAGTGTCCTCACACAGCTTCATGCAGTTTCTAAATGGCATATCACAGCTATGCAAATATGCCCGGAGGACAAGACATATGGGAAGGACCTTGATGGTCTTTAGATGAGATTGTAAATAGTTGATGGCAAGGTTGGACAGGGATTGGAGCAACTTGGTCTAGTGGAAGTTGTCCCTGCCAATGGCACTGGTGCAGAGCCACTGCAGCATCCCCCTGCTTTGGGGTTTTTTCCCCCCAAATTCTGAAGAGAAAAGGGATGTACAACCTCCCCACACCTGTATCCACTTCCCAACCTCCCTCTTATTCCTCCCTCCCTCCCANCCACTCCCAGGTCTCTCCCAGCTGCTCCTCACATCTCCCGAGCCCCAGCAATTGCTCTTGAAGCAACACATCAAAACACCATTAGCTCCTCCGGGCCAGTCGGGCTCCCCCCCGTCCCAGGACAGGCTGGCGCTGACACATCCCGCCTGGCACTTTGAAGCCCCCGCCCGGCTCTGCGGGGACAGCTGGGCTGTGCCACAATCCCCTCGGCCCTTTGGGCTAAGCTGGGCGTTTTAAAATAGCCCCCCC
>VZRE01003873.1:247-10500 GCA_013396775.1 Cephalopterus ornatus | reverse complement strand
CCCCGCCCGGCGGTGACAACTGCACAATTATTTTAGACGCTGTTTATGGACCCACCGCGTAACCGGAGCCCGCGAGGGGAAGGAGGAAAAGGGGTGGTGGGCAAAGGGGGCTGGCAAGAGGGGTTTTCACCCTAATTAGCAGCCCCCTCGTTTCTCACAGGTTGCTGGAAAACTCCTCCATGCATGTGAAAGGCTGCAGCACCAAAGGTGGCTGAAAACAAGCACTTGGCTGCAATCCTTAGTTTTCTAAGGATGGTTTGAATCCCTTGGCATTTGTTTCAGGCCCCCCACAAAAGGCAGTGCTACCTTCCTCGATGGAAAGCAGGTGCTGCCAGTCGGGTTAGGGCAGTGGGTAGGGTTGGGGACTGCCCTGGGTAAGGCCTTGCCTCGTGCCTCACTTTCCCCGTTGGTAAAACAAGGATGTGGTGTCCGGGATGACCCCAGGAAAGGAGGGGAAGGGACAGGGATAGAGCTGGTCTTCCTGAAATCAGTGTGGCAGCCCAGCTGCTGCCAAGTGCCTTTGGAGAGGGAGGGCTGTGGCAAAGTGGCACAAGGAACCTTCCACAGGCAGTGTGGGACTGGGCTCCCCCCAACCCCAAAATGAGGGTGCAGCCCCCGGTTCCCAGACCTGCCCCCTCGCACCCCTAAGCATCCCTCGGTGGTGGTGCAGGAGCTTTTCTGCGGGCCCTCAGCACCCCCTAGTGTTCCCGAATGTTCCCGGGGTTCAATCCTGCACACCCGAGGCTCGTCTGGTCGTGCCGTGTGACAGCTGGTCCCCGAGGCTGGGGGAGCAGCATCATCCCACATCCCACATCCCTGCATCCACAAGGAACCCCCTACTCCCCGATTACCACCTCTCTTCTCCCATTTAACAACACAAATCCCCAGTGCAACCTCTCATCTGTGAAGGCTGCTCCCCAAACCCTCAGGTCCCAAATCCCAAAACATCCTCCTCCGTGGGCATGGATTTACAGGGCAGGCTGGAATCCTTCCCTATGCAAGGTCTCCTCTGCAGAGCAAGGGGAGATGCTGGTTTGTGGCACACTGGGGCTCTGTTTCCATCACTAAAGGTCAGAAAATATCAGGGTTTGAATTCACTCTTCTCCCCTGGTCCCAAGTATGGGTTTTAATGAAATGCAACTTTTAGGGCTGAAAAATAAAGGAGAATTAGCAGAAATTATAAGTGTTTACTTGGGAATGAGAGCTGGAGTGGGAGTGCTGGGGAGGAGATCAGTGGGGAAGATTGTAAAGATGATGAGTATGGGGAGGAAACAAATTAAATATCAGTATTAATAACACTTCCCAAAGCTAATTTCAAAAGCAAAGGGTTCAGTATTAATGTGTCAAGGTGACTGAACTGATTTCCTCTGCTTTCAGGGTAAAACTACACACTGCATCTGACCCTGCTGGGCCCTCACAGCTTTGAGTCCCCAGCAACCTCACAGTCACTCAGAGGCGTTTCTTCCACTCCAGGTGTTGATGAGGAACGAGTCCCCGCCAAATGCCTCTTGTTTTATTGGGTGACATGGGTACGGGCGGCGGGGCCGAGCCCTGCTGGGGAGGTGACATTCCTCCGTCTGCCACTGCGATGCGCACTTGCTCCACCGCAGCGGAACGGCAGCTGGAAGGAGGGGGAAAATCCCCAAATCCAGCCTCCCAGGATGAGAAGATTTAATTTTGCCTGGCTCCCAGGGACAATATTGACGGCAGAGCCCGAAGGGCTGCCCAGCTCCCTGCACCTCTCCCAGATGGCTCACTCTCCACGTGAGGTGGTTTCGGGGAGCGTTCCATTGCCTCCCTGCTTTTTTTTCTTTTGACTCCACTTCAGCTGTGAGTTGTTTTTTCACCCTGTTAAAATTTCCCATGGAGTTTTGCCCTCTTTGTGGTCCCTTTTGGGTGCTGTTGCTGTCACTTTTATCCCTCACCACCTCTCCCTGCACCTCCCTCTCTGTTGTCTGTCACTGTTTCCTCACCCTCTGCCTTCTCCTTCCTTTCCATTACTCTTCTCTGGACGCATAATTTTCCTTTTAATGATCTTCTGTCCCTTATTTTGCCATGTCCAAGCATGCTCCAACCCTGGCATCCAGCTGGGACTGGATGCAGTTGGAATCACATCGTGGCTGAGCTCTCCCTGCTTTCTTTTCATTTCCTTCTCGCCTGTTCTTACCCAGCTGGGGTCTCAGATCTGTTCATGGGGGGGGTGTAACAGAAGCCTTTGGGGTTTTGCTTTGCTTAGGTCTGCTTTCCTTGCCAAGCTGTGCCCCAAAGCAATCCCTTTCCAGCCTGGCTGTGCACGGATGCTGTGTGCTCCCCGCAGCTGCAGATGTGCCGTATCGGATTTATTCACCTCCTCCTTTTGCCATCTGGCAAACTCCTTCCTGGACATCTCTGTGAGGGAACAGGGTGTTTGCAAGAATTAGGTCACGTTTTGGGCAGAGTTTAAAGGGTCCCTTGCCATCCCCTTTGGTTTTTTTCCCAGTTTGTACCTCCCCGGGGCTGTATTTCCATTGCTGAAGGTCAATAAATATCCTACCACAGATATCCTCCCTATCCCACAGTGTGTGGGGAATAAAGCTGCCCACGGAGAGGGATAAATTCAGGTGATGGTGCTTTGGAGCAGCTGCAGGTCTCTGCCCCTTCCCCTGTTCCAAGGTACTTCAGCATCACTGGAGATCCGGGTTGCACGCGATGGGTGAGCGCTCAGGCGACAAACAGCCCTGAGATGGGAGGATGCTCCGAAGGCATCCTTCCCTGGCTACCAGGAAGGCTGAGGGGGATTCCACCAGGAGGTGGCTCACTTAGAAATGGGAGGATGTAGATACAAACCCGTTTTCCTGCAGATCCATTGCCTGCAGTGGGTGCTGCATCCCATGGCACCTGCTCCTTTAGGAAGGTTTCGTGGGTGCAGGAGGTGGGGAAGGAACAAAAGGTGTCATTATCTCAGCTGGAAAACACATCGATGTCCCAGTGAGGGAGCACGTAAATATCTGTGCCTGGCCAGTTTTCCAGCCTGCTTTCCCATTTTCCTGCCTCTGAAGGTTGCAGGCAGCCTGTGCACTCATCCCTCCGGATGTGTGTCCCCGTGGCAGGTGACTCTGTCACCTGTCCCCTCTGCCAGCACAGGAAAACGAGGGAACTAATTTCCTGGCTCTCACACTCCACCATTTCCTCCATTTCTCTGAGCAATTAGTTCCGAGCTCTCTGTGAGCCCTCCTCTTCCCACTGCCTGTATCACACACTGCATCCGTGGAGACTGCAGGTGCCATCTTCTCTTCCCAGAGGGCATCCCGAGATGATTCCCAGAGCAGCACATCCCTGTTTTCTCGGTGATTCCCCACAGATTTGCATGCCAGTGTGAAGAGACTGTCAGGCTGTTGTTTGCTGCCAGAGCTCCTATGGTTGTGTTTAGGAGCTGCAGTTCTGCGTGGGATAAGCAGGGAGAAAATAGATATCAGGAGGTGGAATTTTAGAGATGGGCAGGACACAAAACAGCTTCTGGAGGCTTCAAAATTTCCTAGAATAGGAATTATGAATTTTTTTTCTGAATTGATTTCATGGGAAGGCAATAAGGCTTAGAAATGTTGCTGATTAGGAATTGATCCCTGGGTTTTTTAGGCTGGTTGTGTTGTGCTGACCAGAATTCCAGTGATAGCTCGGCTCCCATGGATGGTGAGAGCCCAAACTGGACACCGGTTTGATGAACCCAAAGCCTTTACATGTGATTTCAAGGCTGTTTAAGGAATTGTTTTTAAGGGTGGCTGAGCTCTGGGAAGATACAGCTATAAATTAGAGATGACATCGGGTTTGTCTTACCAGGAAATGGTTGCTCAGGACCATGTGGAAGGGAGACATTCTGCTGAGGTTCCACTTAATCCCAGCTCAGGGTTGGTCTTTGCTACAATAAATGCACACAGAGAGGTTATTTGTTTCCTTATAGTAAGATCCACCCCCTACACACCCCGTGATTTGGTTCTGCAAATATTTGAAGGTGCAAATTTCCTGGTAGCCAAGAAACGCCAACAGGACTCGGCAGAGCGTTGGGTAGGAACAACCTCCCATTTTTAGAGTCAGGTTTAACTAAAGGTTTAGTTTTTAAACCATACTCAGCCCTTCTTATGTACCAGTTCCGGAAACTTCATCACTCACAACTAAGATTTTTTTTCCTGTGGCATTTTTAGGGTCTCATTTGTATTTTTGGACATGACTTGGAATTTTTTTCATGAACTTTCAGCAACTCCCCACCTAAATAACTCCTCATTTTCCCAGGCCCTCCATCTCACCACTTCTTTTGCTTCCATTTATTTCTCAACCTCACTTCGGAGGGGAGTTGTTTTTTTTGGGTTAAATCCTCCTGTGTGAGGTGAGTGTAAACCCCTTGATTAATTCTGATTTATTCCAGGGCTTGTGGGACGCAGGTTAAAATGTCAGCACCTCCTGGGACGTTCATGAAACAATTTCATGGAGAGACAAGAAATACCTTGCAGCTTGGCTTTTGCCTCTGGAACATTCGAATCATCCCACCTCCAAAAACCACACGGGGTCTGGGCATCCAACCCCACCACTGATAAAAGAGAGGATGACTGTGGGATGCTTCCTCCCTTCCAGCAGCACCCACCTCTCTGAGAGGTGAGAAAAGGTGGATTAATGGATAATTATTTATTATTTAAAGATTTACCTTTTAAACAGCACTGTGGGACAGGCAGAAGGAATAGATTTGATGCTAATAAATCAAAATAATAACATAATAATATAAGGAAAAGACAGAGGTTTGCCAGACAGCACTTCTAACCCTCAAGTCGTTTATAAAACAGGGAGGTATTTATATGTAAAATATTTAAAACATTAAAATCCAGCTTTCTTACTACAAATTCCCTGTGGTGGGTGTAGTTGCTCTCAGGGCTGTAAGTAGCTGAGCTGCTCCCTAAAATTGAGTAAAACCCGGGGCTGGAGCACAGAAGGCCCTGTCAGAGCTTCCCTTACAAATAGCCATAATAATGCTTCCTTCTCTCCCAAGGGCGTCATGGGGGTTAATTATTTAACATTTGTAAAGCACTTGCAGGGCTGGAGATGAAAGTGGAAAGTATTATTAAGGATAAACTCAGTTTTATAGGAGGCCTGGTCAGAAAATTGCATTTGGATTGAAATATGGGTTCTGAGTGGGGATCCCAGGAGGAGCATCCATCAGACCTGGGAAGCACGGAAAATGAAGTACTTTGGAGGAATTAATCCAGTTAATAATTAATGGAGTGTTTTGGGGTGAGGAATGCAGGGACCTGGGCTGTGGGGTAACGCCCCACACAGCTCCCCTGGCCCTGCATGGGGTGGGTGACAGGGGGGTCTGATAGAAGGAAATTCCATCACTGCATGAAATGTGAGAAAACAAAGATTTTTGGGAGGAGGAAGCCTTGAGACAGCCAGAAGTCAGGAACTCACAGAAGAGTTTTGGGGGAGAAACTGGAAATTACAGTTCCTGATGCGCACAGGAGCGGGGGATTTCGGTGTCCAGGGCCACTCGTCCCTCCTGGCTGGGGTCTGGGGAGGCTGCGGGCACCCAGGGCTGGCAGGGAGGAGGCGGGTGGGGCAGGGGAGGAGCGCGGGTCACCTGGGAGCAAGTGTGGCAGCGGGATCGACGGGGCAGGTAAGGCTCTGCTGCCCAGGGCTGGCACGGCGAGGGGGAGGTCACCCCACCCCATGGGACGAGAGGGGAACCCCCTGCCTGCCCCTTAGGGCACCCCTCAGTTTGGATCCAAACCCCATAGGGAGGAAGGAGAGGGGTCAGGGTGGGTAAACCTGGACCTACTCCCCTTGGGAAAGCAAATTTAGGGAGGGAGGGGGGGCTCTCTGCCCTGCCCAACCCACCGGGGTGTCCCAGCACCCTGGAGGGGCACAGGGAGGGTTCGCGCCGTCCCTGCCGGGCTGGGAGCCGTGGGACAGCCCGGCGAACCCGCAGCAGCCTTTTCCAAGGAGGAAGTTGGAAAAATAAACGTGGGATGTGGGGCTGAAAGCAGGGAAAGGTGAGAGCGGGGCAGCCCCCCCCACCCTGACCCACCCCCAGCCCTACCCGCGAGGAGCCCCCGTCAGCTCCCTGCTCCCCTCCCAGCCAAATTCAATGCAAAACCTCTGCCGCGCAGCTAAGCCGAAATCGCTGCTGCGGGCACTGAGCCAGAGAGTCCCTCCCCACCCTCCTCTCCCCGCAGAATCGTCCCCAGAAAAGTCGCTTTTAGTGCCCAAAAATGGGCAGGTTAGAATCGTAGAGTCCCAGCACGGCTTGGGTTGGAAGGGACCTGAAACTCGTTTCGTTCCAACTCCTCTGCCGCGGACAGGGACGCTTTAGATGCAGGGGAAGGGTTTCTTCCTTCTTCCTGCCGGATTATCATTAAAAAACTAACAGCCCCTGGCTTTGGCAGCTCAGGGTGTGATCACTGAGGCACAGGGTGCTGGTGGAGGGGGATTTTGGGGGGCCACAACTCTCTAGGGGGCAGCTGTGGCGCTCAGCAGGCTGAGGGTTATGTGTTGTAGGTGAATAATTGGATATTTTCGGGATATATTGCAATGGAAATGGTTTCTTTAGTTGTTTCTTCCTTGAGGGATGTCGAAGACCTACAGCTGCGTCACATTCTGGGGCAGTTGGGACAATTTTAGGACAAGCAATCTCCTCCTCTTTGGAAAATGCCCACAGAAGCTGTGTAGTCCAGAGAAGCTGTGGATACCCCATGCCTGGAAGTATTCCAGGTTGGACAGGGCTTGGAGCAACCCAGTGGAAGGTGTCTAGCAGAAGGTGTGCCTGCCCATGGCAGGGGGTGGGACTGGACGAGCTTTAAGGGCCCTTCCAACCCAGAGCATTCTGGAATCCTAGGATTCTATAAATACTGATTTTTTGGTGGCATTTTTGGTGGTGATAAGGTGGCTTTGAGTTTATTTTGGGTTGGTACCTGTGAGGTGATAGGGATTATTGGAATCAGGGCTAGTCCATCATGGCACGTCTCAGAGCCGGGGGGGGGGCAGTTTGGGGCACAGATGGCATCCACCCCCTTTAGAAAGCACTTTAATCTCTTAAGCATCATGCAGAGGTGAAGAAAAATGGCTTTTAAAATGGCAGCGTGCATTTCCCCAAGCAGATAATTTTTAAAGTCAGACCTCAGTGCTGTAAAACCACAAACAAACAAGTGCAGGTCGTAAAGAGAAGGAAGAGGATGATGAAGCGCCTGCTCTGAGCCCCCGTAATTAAGATGGCTTTGGCTAATTTGTTTTATTTCTCAGCTTTCTCTGCTGGGCTGTAAATTGGAGCTGCTTCTTGCTGCTTCCCTGATGGCAGGGCTCGGAGCAGGGATTGGGATGGAGAATCTGAAACAGGGGCTTATAAAACAGGGGGCAAAGAAAAGCAGCATAAAGGAGAGGAGACAGAGAGCAATATAATCTCTCCATCACCAGTTTTTGCTTGTCTCTCTCCCCCAGTGACTCTTCTCAGGTGTGTCTGTTAAACAGACCTCAGGTCCAGCATCCTGAATTTAAAGCTTTCATCCCAGTTTGAACTTTCCCACTGAATTTTCCCATTTCAGTGGGACGGATTATCTCAGTCTATTTTCTCTGTCTCTCTGCAGTCCCTGTAAAAGCTCCTGCAGCACCTGATGGTCCTTCAGATACTCCCTGACAATCGAGCCTAATAGTTTCCAGTGATGATGATAATTTTTTAACCCAAGTCCAAAACCCTTAAGGATCCTTTAGAGGCAGGAAAGTTGCTTTCCTGGCTTTGCAGACACGTCTGGGCTGGCCAGGATGAGGAACATGATTGCTCAGTGTCCCTGTTAACGCTCCCCGGCATGGGTGAGGCAAAGAGGAGAAAACCTGACCATAATGGGATGAAATGATTCAGAATGGGGTTTTAGCCTGACATTAATGCATTAGGGATCCAGCTCCTGAGGGAGCTAATGGAAGTGCTGCTATGATTAGAAATGTCTCTGCAGACAAATAAGACAGGGCTGGCAATGGAGTGAGGCAGTGCAGGATACAGGAGAGCTTTTCTTTGTTGGTGATGTCTCTCCTGACATCTTTTGGGTGTCATCTTTCTGTCCTCAGAGGCACAGATCTCTCACCCCTGTGTCTGGACCGCTGCCTTCCCTCCCAGGTGCAGTATTTGGGCTGTGGGTTGTGTTGTATTCAGGGATGCACACGGAGAACATTCAGGGCAACCAGCCTGATGGAGGATGGTTTTTTTGGCCACAGCACCTCAGCTGCTGTCAGTCTGAAGGGCTGGGTTTGATGTGCTCCTGCAGCTGCAGATTCGGCATGAGGGGAGACCCAAAGCCCCTCTGGCAATCTGGAAATGGCTTTGTTATTTCCAGACACACGTCTCAGTGGCATTCCCCAGTTCAGCCTGGGTTGTTGGTTTTTTTTTGCAAGCCAAGACATTTCTCTTCTTCCCTGAGTCTGTTTTTCCCTGGGGACCATCTCTGTCACCCACAGTTGCTCCCAGAGCCAAGTGCAGGTCCCACAGCAAGCAAACCAGCTCTGGTGTGTCTGAACTGTCTGATTTACAGAGGTTGAAGGGCAGAGTTAATTGTAGTGGTGATGGCTGCGAGCTGTTTCCACTGGTGAACTTCAGATTGCAATTCCAAGCTGGAGAAATGGAAGTGATGCCCTGACTGAGATACTATCAGTGCACTAATAAAACCTTTAAAAAAAAAAACCCAAAACCTCAGTAAAGCAAACGAGACACTTGGAAAAGTAAAATGGCCCAAGGTTTGGCTGAAAAGAGGTTTTGTGGCTGCCAGGGCAGGGCGAGAGGAGGAGGGGAGAGTCTCATTGGGCTCCTCACCATCCTCCCAGCTGCCTCCCCAGGTGGTTTGTGCATTAGCTGTGAACCAAGAAGGAACCAGCTCCCCAGGGACGTGATAAGAGCAGATGAAGCAGTAAATCATTAAGCTGACGCAGCGCAGGGCATCGTAATAAACAGGGGTAAAGTGCAGTAATGACAGGGCAGCGGGGACGCGGGTCTGTCATCGGGCACGGGGTCGGGGGATGAGGGAAGGGGCAAAGTCACTCTCAGCAGGGATGTCCTGGGAAGGTGGTTGTGGCCACCAACCTCAGCATCCACTGGACCTCCAGCTTGTTGTTTTCCCTGCTGCTTTCAGGCAAGTCTCACTTCCTTAGGAGCTGTAGGGATAACACGGGCTGTTTGTGCCCCAGGGCATGACCATAGTTAGCTGGTTTTTCTCCCGTGCTTACCTATTGCATGTTTTCAGAGGAGAAGGAGAAGCAGGAGAAAGAGTTTTGCTGGTCACACGTCCCGCCTGAGCCACGTGATTCCTGCTAGTGAGGGACCGGGCAGGAATGGACACTAGCCACCCCAAAACAGCCCCCATCGCCCCACCAAGCTCAGCCCAGCTCCAGCAGACACTGTGAGGTGGACGTGCACACTCCATCTAACTGATCTTTAATTGGGGTTAATGAGGGTATCCTTCAGGTCAACCCAGTTTGACTGCATTGATCTCAGGGGGGAAACCCTGAGATGTGTCTCTCATGACGACATGAGAGGTGGGAAGACACTGACATGTGTACCCGGAAATAATGGAGCTGTTTCCAGCCTTCCAGAGAGGGTTTGGGTCTCTCCTCATGCCAATCTGCAGCTGCAGGAGCACATCAAACCCAGCCCTACAGACTGACAGCAGCCGAGGTGCTGTGGCCAAAAAAACATTCTCCATCAAAGAAGGTCTCATTATGTATCCACCTTTAACATGTAACTGCTGGAGCTACATCATACAGTTATATGTTTGACTACACATTGCTGTGGTCCTTTTATAATTATACCATTAATGTGGCATAATATGGCCACTTACTTATTGCCATAATATGGCAATACTTCTTGTTGTGGTATTCTGGGGTGGGTTTAGTTCTGCTTCCAGTCATTACCATGATTTTATACTATTCCTCCTTGTATCTGATCTGACTTTCCCCCCTTTCAGTTTAAAGCCTTTACCCCCACTGCAGGTACATGATGGGACTCTCTGCTCACCCAGAAAATACAGATTTTCCAGCCCTCTACCTGGCTCGGGAGTGCTGCTCCCTTAACCACAGGGATCCAGGTGGATGCTCCCACTCCAGGTTTCTGCCTGGGCTTGTCTTCTCCTTGGGAACCTAGTGAGGTGAGCGAGGGGTGGGGTCAGGCTCGTTAGCAGGTCCTAGGGGAGGCTATATAAGGGCCTCCAAAGGAGCGCAAGCGAAGCTCGCTCACGCACCCAACAGGAGTGGGCAAA
>VZRE01003872.1:0-45403 GCA_013396775.1 Cephalopterus ornatus | reverse complement strand
TGGAACCCCACTAGTGACAAGTCACCAGTGTGATGTCACTTCATTCACTATTGCCCTCTGTGCTCCACCCCTGAGCCAATTGGTATGTTTATCCAGCTGTGTGCTGGACNTGGTATGTTTATCCAGCTGTGTGCTGGACATTTTGTCCAGCAGCATCCTGTAGGAAATAGTATCAAAAGCTTTACTGAAATCCAAAAAGATTACATCAATTGGCTTCCCTTGATCAGCTAGGTGGGTTACCTGGTCATAAAAGGAAATCAGGTTTCATAAGGAAGACTTTCCTCTCATGAAGCTGTGCTGGCTGTGACCTATGATTGTGTTCTTTTTCAGATGTTTTTCAACACCTCCCAGAATAATCTTCTCCATAACTTTACCTGGCACTGAAGTGAGACTGACAGGCCTGTAGTTTCTGGGGTCCTCCGTCTTGTCCCTCTTGAAAATGGGGCCAGCTTCCAGTCAGATGGGACCTCTCTGGATTCCAAAGACTGCTCAAAAATCATTGAGAGAGGTTATGCAATGACATCAGCCAGCTCTTTGAGAATTCTTGGATGAATCCCAACACGCCCCATAGATTTGTAGGGATCCAGCTGGAGCAGCAGATCCCGCACAATTTCAGGGTTGATTGGGAGGTGGTCATTCTTGCAGTCACAGTCCTCCAGCTCAGGGCACTGAGACCCCTTTGGTCCATCATTTGTATTGAAGACAGAGGCAAAGAAAGCACATTAAACACCTCTGCCTTGTCTCTGTCCCTGTTTGTGAGGTGACCATCCTCATCCTATAATGGTCCAATGATATTTCTGTATTGCCTATCGCCCGCAATGTCTTTGAAAAAACTGTTTTTATTGTCCTCCACATTTCTGGCAGCTTCAACTCCAGTTGAGCTTTGGTTGCACAGATTTTCTCCCTGCAGTGGCAAGTAGGATCTCTGAATTTTACCTGTGTAACTTGGCCTTGCTCCCACTGGGTATATGTCTTCCTTTTTAGCCTTACTCCAAGAGAAGATACTGTTCAGCCAAGCCAACATTCTGCCTCATCTGTTTGACTTCCAATATCTGGGAATTGCCTGCTCCTGAGTTCTTAGGAGGTGATGTCTGAAAAATGACCAGCAGTGGCAGACCCCAGTACCTGCTAAAACATTCCCGGGGGACCTTACTTACTAATTCCCTCTCCTCATGTCGAGAGCCGAGGTTTGCTTTCACTTTTCCTCCTGTCAACAGAGATTTTAGACTCCATAAAGTTGTCATCCAGGTTTTTTAAAAATTTTCTGGCCTGGGTTGAACCAGCTGTGTGATGCTCTCAGTTAATTTCTGGCAAGTTCAAGTCCCCCATAAGGACAAGGGCAGTTGACTTGGAAGTGTCCCTTAGTTCCTCAAAGAATAATGATAGTCAATCCAGTAATTCATGTGCATTAATGAGACAAATATAAACAATTTAAAGTTCTGACCCTTATCTAGAAAGATTGCACATCTTGTCTGAAACATATTAAAGTACACAGATGATATAATTTGTAGGCTATGCTTCAGTTGTGCTGCAGATGAATCCTTTTGCCTCCTTTGGAACCATTAAAATAATAAACTAAAATTCATAAAGTAAACTATTTATTTTTCTAATCACTAGAAATTTACAAGTAATTTTTTAAGTTAGAAGAAACTTGGTACCAAATACAATATCTTTAATGATGAAAATATACATTATAATTTCCCAAAGAGTCTCAACAATTTGAAAACAGATCCCGTAACATAATAAAAATGTCTCTAATTTAATTGGCAAAAGTTTTGAGAAAGTTTTGATAACCTTTGGAAATTATTTTTCTATTTTTAAAAGTCAAAAAAGTACCATACAGATATTATTGCCAACATGAAATGCCTTCAGCTATGAATTATTCTCTGAAACAGTGGAATCTTCTCTTCAAAAGTCAGTCTCTTGTGTCTTCCTCAACACAAACTTCAACCTTATTAAAAAATCAGTGCTGCTGGTAAAGGTGTAGACAGATGTTTTATCTTCACATTTTGTGCATAAATGCAAGTACTCCGATGTAAATTGATCAAACTGTTGAAACAAATCATTTAAGATTTGTGCAGTGATTAATAATAGATGCCAGTAATCAAATCTCCCTGCCACCAGCACATCTGTTACAGAGAGTTTCTGGTTTGCCCTATTATGCAAATGTGCAATAAAACAAAAAAATTACTTGTTTTAACAGCTGGTTGAAAAACATTATTTTAGGTGATTTTTTTTAATGTATTGTTTTTACCATTGATAGCCACTTGATGTAGACTAATCCAATTATGCTTATGTAGAGTGTCAGAATCCAACTCTACTCAGAAACTGCTGCAGAATTCAAAAGATATTTAGAATTTGTCAGACACACATAGCTTCTGAAAAAACAAAGTGCACAGAAGTAGAGAGTTTTCCTTGAATTCAACACTTCAAAAATTTATTCATGTAAGTTGGTTCTTCAATACTAGTAGCGTCACATAGGTAAACCTCTCAGTATCTTGAAAGGATCAGCGTTGGATTCATGACTGCACATCAAAATTAATATAATCTCAAAAAATTGTTTCTAAAAATTGATAGGCTCATGAACTGAGTAGATGGAAGTTATCAGCACAGAATTACCCTCCATTTAATGCCTACTTAGACTATATAATTTGTTTATGCACACTGCAGATTTTAGCAGCCTTTAGCACCAGGATCATAGAATCATAGAATTGTATAGATTGGGAAAGACCTCTAAGATCACTGGGCCCAACCAGTAGCCTGACACTGCCAAGTCAACCACTAAACTATGCCCCTAAGTGTCACATCTATATGTCTTTTGAACATTTACAGGGATGGTGACTCAACTGCTTCTCTGGACAGCCTGTTCCAATGCTTTACAGCCCTTTCACTGAAGAAATTTTTTCTAATGTCCACTCTAAACCTCATCTGGTGCAACTAGAGGACATTTGGTCCTGTTCTATCACTTGCTATTTGCAGAACTTCAAATTATTTACATGCAAACAACAATAATTTTCTTCCCTTTCTGTCTCATGGGTGTATGACAGGTTGTATGAGACCTGGTTTATTTTTTTTTTGCAATGCCCCAGATGTATATTGGAAGAACTAAGATCACTTTTACCTCTGTAGAATGGAAGAAAAAAACAAAGAAGTGACAAACGTAGCTCTGAAAATATTTGTTGCCTTTTTTTATGCAACCATCCATGGTGCTCTCAAAATTTTATATGCTGAATTACACATTTTATAGAGTACTATAAAACCAGACAAACATTAATTTCAAACAAACATCATCCTTCAGCTCCCTGGGTTACCAAGTAACCAGCTGTGTCAGCAAAGTATATTGCTCTGGAGGGACACATTTTAATACAGTCATCTCAGAGCAGAATATGTTGCTTTATAAACTGCATTCAAAAATAACCAGACATATAGACAAAGAAAAGATAGAACTCACGCTGTAAAGGGAGATGAAGTGTAAATATTTTCACCCTTCTCAATAACTACTCTGAGAAATTGCGAAAAACTTTCCTATCCTTTAATTTTGTATTACAAAGATATAGGTATACAGGAAGCAGATAAGAATATGGTACATGGTCCTTTTTCCATTTTGCTGGAACTTGAAATTTAACTTCTGTAGTACTATATATCTTTCTCTCTTGGAAAGGTGATTATCAGTACATGTTAATAAACATTTTGATTTAAATGTCAAAGTCAAGTTTTGTTTTTTATTTCTGTATTTATTTTTTTCTGTCATTTTGTATGCGTTGTAGAAAAGACAACTGATTGAAAAGAGATCTTTAAAAGGCATCACAATTAGCATAAGGAAAAAAATCTAGAATACTGACAAGAATTCATTAAGAGAAAAACGGAAAAATATCTGGGCTTGTTCCAATTTGGATAGATCTCCTCAGCTGAGAAGCTAGGTTTCAGAAATAACAGGAACGAAATTCCTCTTATTTGTTGTTTTGCCCTGATTTTGGTAAGTCAAAAATCTCAAGTAAAATCTTCTTATCAATATTCTTTGTACAGTTCTGAATGAAAGTATAGGGTATTAAAAAGGGCTAAATATTTTAAAAGTATCACCAAGTGCATGTGTGTTTACACATTTTGTATTTTCAACATGATGTGTAAAGCAATGATACTTCTTTTTATGAAAAGTGTCTGGTAAAGCAAGGAAATAAAATTTCTTCTTGAAAAGCACAGAATCGATCATGGTCTCTGTAGAGCTATTTAGTGTCAAAAAGTAGCTATCCAGTGGTATTTCAGAAGCCTTAATGTATTCAATCACATTCGATTGTGTAGATATGGCACGGACACAAATCAACCTTGCACCCTCATGGAAAGTCAGCTGAAGAGCAGACATTAGGTCTTCTAAAATAGTATTAGATGCTTGTGTTACCTGATTTGTTCCCTAGTAATTTTATACTTGATACATTACGGTAAACTCCAAATGACTATGTAGTTGCCTTTTTGCCTTCTTTCTCCTAAGGCCTCATTTTCCAGATTATGGAATTGATTCCATCTTTTGAACAGTCTTCACAGTGACAAGAATGCTGAGAAAGTACCACACAAACATACAGAGTTTTACACTGTTTATATAAAATTCAATGGATTATGTAGGGGAAAAGTACATTGTTCAGACCTCCTTGATAATTTCTATCAATTCCATGTATCAATTCTGCCATCAGATAAGATGATAGAATTTAAAATGAAAAGTTGATTATGCAAGAGTTGTAAATGTAACCAGTTATGTTATCTTGTAATTATTCCATGAATTTTAAGAAAATCGTGTGACTTCACAAGTTTAACATTACTTTTCATTTATCAATTTGTAACTCTGTGAACAACAAATTATTTATAATAGAAAATTTGATGTATAAATAATTCTTGGGAGAATTTATCAGCATTCAGGATTCAGGAGTACAAATGTATTCGATCTGCTTTAACAAGAACCTTGTTATAGCTGAATTCTAGGACAAGACCTTGGAAAGGAAGACATGTGGCCCGAGTGCTCTTATGTCCTTACAGTTTTGCATCCCTACAGTGGTGAAGAGACATCATTTACAACAGCACTGGAAGTGTAACACCCAGGTTTGAGCTACAAGCTCACTAAAGGAGTTTTACTTTAAAAATATACAAGGCTCTAAATATCTGCCTTGTCAGATATATCAAAAGCACCTTCAGTTCTTTTATACCTGGAGAGAGGGCATGGGAGAAGAAGCTGCACATGTTTCTCAGGAGGTCAAATAACACACTTTTACTGGAAAACTTTAGAAAATAAGGGAACTTGGCAAAAGTTTAAAGGGTAACATTTAACCAAAAAAAAAGCATTTCACAAAGCATTGACTTAGCACATGCTAACCCATACAACTTAACAAAATCCAACCCATTGGACTTAAAGTTACCCAAATATCAAGAAAGGAGATCAGGAGAAGAATAAGTAAAGAAAGGGAGAGAAATAGAGGGAATTATAGCTACCATCCCAAGTCCAGCATAGATCCAGCTGTCAGGAGTCCAAGAGACCATACAGCAGCCACATGGTGCTGCTTTTATCTGCTCTGACCCCCTGGAGCCAACCCCTCTCCTCCTCCAGGTGGGACTTATGGTGTGCCAGCCAATCTGGGGATGGGTTGGAGCTCCAAAGGGTGTGGTGTGGGCAGTGCTCGCGGTGTGCCAGTGACTGACAGCTGCTCCAGGGCTGCCCAAGGAGGCTCCAAGGGGCTGGGGTGTGGAAGAGGGCACTACTCCACCTTCGTGAAATTTGGCCTGTCCCTTCTCCCCCCTCACACACACTTGGGTTGGTACAAGAAAATAATTAATGTAATAATCCAGTGTCTCACAGGAAGCTTGGACAGTCTTCAAGGAAATCTTACATGAACCAGTGGGTGATCCAACTCAACACAAAAATTAGAGTTGCAATTCCCAGTATCAGCGATGAAGGAATGGGACTGCATGCATACAATTCAGTTTTTGGGATTTCTCTGCAGAGCTCTCTGCATTCCCCTTTTATTTGTATTCTTTGGTAAATAGCACCTGGTGTTGTCATTCAGTTGATCAGAATTCCCAGGACTTTTTGCAAACTTAGTGTTTTGATTGACACACTTCTTCTCCCATCCTGTGACTGTTTTCAGTCAGTAGCATGCATACTTTTTAAGTAGCTTTGTACTTTGAAAACACAGCATTCTTTCTCAGCTTCAAGGCCGAATCATTCCCTTTCGGTTTTAATCAACTGAACAGTTGGCTTAACTTGTTCCCACGTGCCATATTCCTGTGTAGATGGGATTTGCACAACTTACAACTTTCTTTGATCAGTAATTAATAAATATTTAGCAAGAAACATAAGGAATCAGCCACTCATGAAAACATGAGGTCTGCTAAAATATATATCCTGTGTTTGTAATTCAGTAAGTTAGCAGGAATTGAGGAACAGGATATATTGAATAAAATCAATATTTCTGTGGTGTCATAACAAAACAATAGAAAAGAATGTGCACTTGTAGTGATAAAGTACAGCAGAAACAATGATATAGGAAGGGGAATGGAAATAAATCACTTGATCAGAGAATGGAATTACTCTGATAGGATCAGTGGAATTACAGGAAATGAATGAATGAGCTAAAGTTACGGATAAAACAAAAATTATGTATGCACGTAAAACATCCATACTATGTGACCGAGGAGGACACTGATAGCATAAAAATGGCCACAGAAGCCCATGGTAATAGAAATTTTAAAGAAACAAAATAAAAACGAAACTTTATTAAATATTATAAATCCATAAATCAGAGAGAGAGTTGAACACTGTTGAATTGTTCTCACCAAACCATCCCCCTCCTCCCTGGCCTCAGCTGTTCACAGATGTCAGTCAGCTGCTCTACATGCCCTCCATAAAATACATGAAAAAAACACATAGAGATTTAATTTTTTTCCTGTTAACAAAGCAAAAATGTAGAGGTGTTGCTCAGCTAAAACTCTTATGAACTGATTGTCCACTGTGTAGTTTGTATTAAGTAACCCTTGATTTAAGCACTGTATCTTGTCTTGCTTCTTGTTCTTCAGACTTCTGTCCTTCACTGATATCTGCAGGTTTCTAAGGGAAAAAATAGTTACCATGTCCTCAGAAGCTGTACATTAAAAACTGCAAGATCACTTTTATTCTACTACTTAAGTACAGCTCAGTATATGAAATGCAATCAGATGTTTGATACTCTTTTCCCACAGAAGAAACAATCAGGATAATTTTTTATTCTGTCTTGTGTAAAAATGTTAGTGACAATTTAAACAACCTATCACCATTTGCTATAACACTCAATTGCAAAAGAAGCTAAGTTTGGATAGAGAAACTGTATTGACCTGATGATAACCTTCACACAGCTGCTTGATGGTGGAGAGGATATCATGTTCGGAGAACCTCACCGGAATTTGACGTAATAAAGCACTACTGGCTGCCAGCCATAACACATAGCAAGATCAAATGCCACTCCTTATAAGACCGACACAGCCTCTGTGCAAATAAACAATATTTTTTCGATGAAATGTACGACAATCCAAACTGGTGGCAGAGAGTGAAATAGACTGCCACAAAGAGGGCATCTGTGTGTATATTGTGTAACATCACTACAAGGAGCCAAATAATCCTCTTTAGCACATGTAATATTATCTATGCAGCTGATTTGTGCACCACTGCCCAAAACAAAACCTATACTTTAGCTGAATCATATTTTCACTGTTTTTCCTATTCTCTGAGATGTATGTAATTGAGACAAAAATAGTTTCTCTTCAGTACCACTAATGTAGGAGAGTTTCTTTCACCAAAAAATTAACGAGGCCAGTAAGCCTCTTAGAATAACTTCAAAACTTTCAACATAGTGCATCTACAGTGCAACTCCTAGAAAATTCAGTTTAATATTGCTTACTATAGCTTACTTTAAAGCATATATCAAAAAGACAAAGTATAAAGTCAGTGCTCAGAACAATGTATATTGAAGAATGTTATGCATTGTTCTGCAGAATGCCATTGATTCCAAAATGAGACATTGGAAACAACATTTGAAAATGCTCATTTCCTGCTGTGTTTTTTCATCCTTGCACTTGTTTGGGAATGGGTAATATATGCAGAGAAGTTGCATACTATATTGAATGGAAGTTACCAGTGAATTACAGGATTCTGTAATTAGGTAGTGGAAACAATGACTATGTTCTTTTAGGACAATCCTAGAAGGCATCAAGAAGGCAGTCAGTGCTAAGGCAGAAAGCACAAGACAGACTGAAAATAGAAAGTGGTCTTTTATGGACACCTGACAGAGTTGGCTAACTGCAACAATGAAAAACATTTTCCTTGTTACAATAGAATAATTTAGTGGAAATTATGCCAAGACACATGGAAAATAAGGAGGTGATTGGTGACAGCCAACATAGGCTGTCACAGTGTCTCAGTTTGAGACAATTTGGAGGGGTGGAGACCTTGGACAAAAGTCTCCTCCCTCAGGTTCAGTAGCTTTGGTTTCTCAATACAGAGAGAGAGACCAAATATCAAGAAGAATTCTAATAACAATACTGATAAAACTGGGTTAAACCAATCAATGAGAATAAACTTTCCAAGACCCATCAACTGGGCCAAACTGAGATAGCAACTGGCCTCCCACACACAGTAAAAACACATGTGGCCACAGGACAGACACAAGATGGATGTCCTCCCATGTTGTTCACCTTCCCCATGCCCAGAAAACCTGGCAGGAATGGTTGGAGAGTCAACACTGGCAGGAAACGGCAGATAAGCTGGGATTCGATACTGGCAGATGCTTGCATGGTGTGATGGAGGGATGCTGCGGTGATGGTACAGGCAGTCAGAGCAGGGCTGTGGACCCCCCAGGGGACTGGAAGGACCTACAAGACACCCATTGGATCCAGAGGTGAGACTTGGTTGTTACAGTTTTGGTCTTCGTTGGTTGAAGAGGTGGTTGTAGATCTCTCAAGTGGTTGCGATTCAGATTCATTGAGGTGGTGGAAGCCTTGGGTGATGGGGGAAACCCTGAAATTCAGATTTATATACAATCAGGTTCAGGTGGGTGTGCCACCAGTACCTCCCCTGGTATGGGGAGGTTTACACTGGATGATGTAATACCATGAGTCATGGGATAGTTCAGGAGTCTTCAATACCTTGTAAGACGTTGCAGCTGTCTCTTACGTCAGTGCAGTTGAGTCTATTATGGCCCATTATGGCTCATCAACAAGAGATGAATTCTGCCAGGTTAAGCATGAATGTTCCAGGGAGTTATCAGAGCTGAGTCAGCTGTGTAAGGAAAAAGAAACACTACCCCACTTCACAGAGTTTGCCTCTGTCCTCATCTTGTTTAACACCCAGCTTGTAGCCTGAGGTGTTGGATGTGCAGCCTTCAGCCCCTGGCCTGGGTGGCCACTCTGCACATTGTCAGCAAAGCGCACTGCTGATTGAGCCATCAGCACCAACAGTCCAGTCTCTTATAGCACCTGGGCGGTCAGTGCAGGTGGTTGAATGTTTGAGTCATTAATCACTGGCGGTTCAGCCAAACAGACATATTTGGAGAAAAGATAAAAGAAAAGGTGGATACGAGAACTCTTGTATAACCAAGGACACAGAGGTAGTCACCTAAAAATGAAACATGACTGATAAATTTGGTGGCCTTCTACAGCAGGTTTGTATACTGGTAGATAAGTAAAGAGAGACTGATGTCATCTACCCAGATATGTGCAAAGCATTTGACATTGTCCTGCACAACATTTTTGTCTTGGAGAGGAACAGACATGATGGGTGGACCACTTGGTGGGTGAGGAATCGGTTGGATGGTTGAGCTCAAAGCATTGGGTTCAACATCTCAATGTTCAGGTGGAGAACTGTAATGATTGGTGTTTCTCAGGATTGGGATTGGTACTGGTGCTGATTATATTTCTGTTGGTGATATGGACAGTGGGATTGAGCTCAGTCTCAGCAAGTTTGCCAACGGTACTAAACTGAGTGGTGAGGTTGACGTGCTGGAGGGAAGGGATGCCATCGAGAGGAATTTTGACAGGTTTGAGAGATGGGCCCGTGAGAACCTCATAAAGTTCAACCAGGTCAAGTGCAAGGTCCTGGAGCTGGGTCAGGGCAATCCCAAACATGGATAGAGGCTGGGTAGAGAATAGGTTGAAAGAAGGCCTGAGGAGAAAGACTTAGTGAGTGCTGATTTACGTGAAATTCAACATAATGCAACAGTGTGCTCTTGCAGTGCAGGAGGGCAACTATATCCTGGGTTGTGTCAAAGGAAATGTGGCCATCATGTCATGGGAGATGATTCTCCCCTTCCATTCTACTTTTGTGAGACCCCACCTGGACTGCTGTATACAGCCCTCGGGCCCCCAACATAGGGTTGGAGCATCTCTCCTAAGAAGACAGGCTGAGAGTTGGAGTTGTTCAACCTGGAGAGGAGAAGGCTCCAGAAAGAGCTTAAAACAGCCTTCCAGTACCTAAGTGGGCCTACAACAAAGGTGAGGAGGTACTTCTTACAAAGGCATATAGTGAGAGTACAATGGGGAATGACCTCAAACTGCAAGAGAGTAGGTTTAGATTAGATATTAGGAAGAAATTCTTTACCATGAGGGTGGTGAAGCATGTCCCATCTCTGGAGGTGTTCATGATCTCATTGGATGGGGTTTTGTTTTAATGGAAGAAGTATTTCATGTATGTATTTTAACTTTTTTTAAAAGTGACCTGTTTTGTTGACTTATGCTAATGTCATAGGTAATTCTACTATCAAACAACATGTCATAACTAATCTAAAAAGTTTGGGCAAATAAATATAAAGCAAATAACAACAACATTATAATCTTTAAACCAGCATCTGAATTAAAAATTAAAAATTAATAATGGACAGAGGGGATTTAGGGCATGATTTTAATGAAAAGAAGATGAGAGGAGAACTTGTGATTATTTTAACACTTTGACTGAATGATAAAAAAATTGTTGTGCTGCTCTTAGTCATCCTCCTGCTAAGCCAAATTTTTTTAGTAATGAAGAACTAGAATCTGGCCCGAAAAAATGTAACCTGCTAGATATGCAATAGGATTAGGATATACAGCACAGATTTCCAATGTCTTCAGCCTTTTGCTCACCCCTTGGAGTTTTTTGTTGGGTATATGCAGAGACTTGTAGTTCAGCAACCTATGTATTACCCACTCAGTCAAAGCTATAGTACAAATGTTTCTCTTCGTTTTTACAGGAAGAATTTACAAATTTAAATTTTAAAGCAGCTTCACTTGCTCATTTACGATGAAGTATGTCTGAAGAATTAAAATCTTCATCACTGACATTGAACCTACCTCCT
Organism: Cephalopterus ornatus; assembly: GCA_013396775.1. NCBI lineage: Eukaryota > Metazoa > Chordata > Aves > Passeriformes > Cotingidae > Cephalopterus > Cephalopterus ornatus. The sequence continues at coordinate 34,067 of VZRE01003872.1, read as the reverse complement.
GTTTGAACGTTACTCATTTAATCTCAAAAATTTAAATTAAGAGCAATAGTAAGGAGTGAGAAATCAAAACCAGAATAAATTGCAAACATCTTGCCTTGTTCTGTCCTCCTTTCTTAAGTGACTTCTCATGGCACTAATTCATAAACACAAGGGGTTTTTTTTGACTTGAAAGATGAAACGCATTCAAAATGCCTGAAGTCTTTTGAATCCTCTATTCCTTTCTCTTAATCAAGCTGAACTTCGCAAGTTTGCAGCTTTGTCCCTAGATACATCTTTTTGGGTCTTCCTCCTCAGCCTCACTGTCATGTGTTGAAAACTTATGAAAATTTCTCTTGATCCTACAGTAATTTAAAGATAGGTCACAATGACTTATGATAGAAAAAGTTGCATCTCATCTGATAACAGCTTCCAAGATTGTAAGGATTCAAAAATCTCTGCATAAAGTAAAGAGGAAACAAAAGTACAGTTCCCTATGTGTTATTAACACAGTACATAAAGTATCACACTAATGTTTTGCTTCTGAAAAAAGAGAGAATTCCTGGAAGACCTTTTTTGTAAGGGTGTCAGGTGGTTTGGGAATATCATTCAGTTTCTTCCCCAATATGATGAAGATTACTGCATGCTTTGGAATTCACGTATCTGAAAAACACGTTATCACATTACCTGAAAGTAACAGAGAGTTTCAGTGGTGGTCCCAAATAGAATAGAGATGACTGAGGCTTCTTCTCTTTCAGATTCAGGAGGATTATATACTCTAATTACAAGGGGAAAAAAGTCATGTTTCTTTTATTTCAAAGTATAAAAAAGTAACCAAAACAAAATGGTTAGGATCCTTTCCTACTTTGTGTAAATTGCACAAAGAAAGAAACACTGGTATGTAGAGCATAAAACACTATATATTTTATATAGCACAATAAAATTCTACATACATTCAACATCTATTGCTTTTCAATTCCATATATGTATATCAATTTTTGAACTGCAAATCCAGATTTAGCATATGAAATAAGTAGCCTCAGGTGAACTTTAGCCCACGAATTTGTGTTTTTAGAGATGTTTGCATCTTTCCAAAGAAAGCTACAAAACGTTTTCTGAAGGAGGTGTTTCCCTACTGTATGAGGACTTACAGATTTATTTCTTTAAGGCATTTTGCACTAATTTTGAGTGCTGAATACATTATTTCATAGTGATCTCATTTATCAAACTTGGCTTCTAAAGATTATGCAATGTCTCTCACCTGTAAGAGTTCCTGTGACTCATTCTGGTTTAGAAATGAAAGAATATTGATCATTCATTAAGCAAATTTAGTGTATGTCATACCAACCTCAAGGTGGAGATAAGGAGAATGCTACACAGGAACAATAGAACTACTTAATATTCTAATCTTAATCACTTATCTACTGTCTGTATTTAGAACATTATTCTCAGTGGACGTGTTCTTTTGTCCTGAACTATCATGTACAGGTGTTGTATTGTAATTCACTGGAGGCTATTGGTTGCTGTAGGCTCCTACTTCAATTTGGTACAGATTAATAAAGTCTTACAACTGAGATTATAGAAAGCATTGTTACTGTTTCATACAAATCTGAAATTGAAGTCAAACTGACCAAGTGACCTTATTCTCATATACATTGTTTTGGTGAAAAGATAAACATAACCATATTTAATTTCAACAACAGAACTCTTATTCCATTGGCACATCTGCAGTTTAGATTTTATCTATTCATTCTGAATAAGATCCTGCAAATGCAATTAAGGATCCCACATCTGGTGTGAGGAGTCAGGGATAAAGGAATTAATTTCTTATTTTTCCTCCCTGGGGGTAGAAATTGGTTCGTAGGTTACAAGTACCCCACAGTCTTGACAACAAACAAAGTAGCTACAGTTGCACTCCACTAGGCAGTGGAAAATCAGATTCGCAGAAGAACAGGCATCCATAAAAGTAGAGGACATTTATTATCAGAACAAAGATTTACAGAAATTTTCAGTGATTGAGCATTGCCTAATATTAGAGCTCAGTTAAACTGATATCTCCAATCTATATGCAATATATTCCAGCATTTTAATTTTACTTCTACTGTGATGGTTATTTTCAATTAACTTGTACATTAAAAGCCCTAAAATTTACAGGAATTTTGAGAGTATTTCCTTCTTTCTGGATTATTTTCTCCCATAGTTTATTTTCAGATTTTCTAGCATGTGTCAAAACCATCATATCTGACCCACTGTGTAGTAAAGCCCTCTGCTGCTAAAACCTGTATGTGAATAAAGCATGATTTAACAGTCATTATAGAGTTCAATGAGAACAAAAAGGCATGGGGCCTTTATTTCAAGAATCTGTTTGGCATGAGAATATGGTAGACTGTGTAGACATCACTAGAGGGAGTCATGACCACACAAACCACATTGGTGCATTTCATAAATGCTACTGAGAAGAAATCCAGGTCCAGAGTATGAATTTTGTGCCATATTATACAACAGTCACCAGTGGAAACTTCCCATTTGTTTTCTGAAGAAAGGGACTAAGACAATTTTTTGAAACAAATATTAAAGGAGTTACTTTAGTAAAATTTATCCATTTCATATGTAATCCAAAGAGCTTTTTGAGGAAGCTCTACACAGAGTCTTTTAAGGATATAAACTCCATAACCTTTCTGGGCCACCTATGCCAGTGCTCAGTCCACCTTTCAGTGAAAAAATGTTGCTTCTTATGTTTAGACAGAATCTCCTCTGTTTCAGTTTATGGCCTTTGTCTTCTGTCCTGTCACTGGTCATCACTGAAAAGAGCCTGGCTCAGTATTGTTTACATACTTCCTACGGGTATGTACATCAAAAAGACCTCCTGAACCTTCTCATCTCCAGGCTAAACAGTCCCAGCACTCTCAGCCTTTCCTCACAGCCTCACAGGAAAGACACTCCAGTTGCTTAATCACTTTCCTGTTCTTCCACTGCACTCTCTCCAGTATATTAATATATCTCATGTACTGGAAAGCCCAGAACTGGACACACCGCTCCAGGCGCGGCCTCGTCAGTGTTGCTCATACTTAAAAAGTATCAGGAACAATATAATAAAGAGGTGTATTCTTAATGAAATCAAAATTAAAAACCTGATGCGTAGCAAGAGGTGCAAAGACCTTAATAAAATGGAACAACCTTGTTGACAAAATCCAACTAATTTTTTTGTGTTTTGAAGGAGTAGACAGCCCTTGTTCCTAAGTTCTAGAAAAAACTTCAAGTAGAGACATAGCTTTCTGCCACCAACATCTGTATTAATTTTATAAGAAAACTCCCAGTTTGAGGCCTTCACTGTAACTAAGATATGTTCTTATTAGAGCCAGGCTCCTTCACACTGTCTGGCTTCAGTACAATTTCTACTGGTTAGATCTGACAGCTGCAAGACATCCTTTTGTCTTTGACTTGAAATGGCTGCTGGGTGTACTTCTTCTGTCCTCATCTGCTTACAAGCTCTTGGACCCATGCAGATGCCTATGGGGATGCCTAAAAGAAGTTGAGGTGATTCCCTGCCTTTGAAATTGCTTTAGAGGTAATCTAGGAGAGAAAGATCTTTAAAAAAGCTCCAGTTGGCAACATCATATAGATGCAACTAATAAATTTGACCTGTATATTGGTGATAGGTGTTCACTTAAAGTGAATATCATGTTTCCCTTAAATCTGTTTCAATAACAGGTTTTAGAATGTCCTTACAATTACTATACAGTCATATGCCACTCTCCCTAAATTACAGTGATTTTATCCAACTCACGCTCTTTTTACTAGTTACCAATAATCATATAGTAAAAAAAAATATAATTTGATGGATCTGACCAGTTAATCAAGTGATAATGAGAACTAAAGACAGGCAGAAGTATCAAACAAAAGACTACAGGCAATCCAAAAGCTAGAATTTGTTTCAAAAAAATTCTAAATTTCTGAAAAATCAAAGTAACCTCACAAATACACTACAAAGAGAGAGATAGAAACATGTAAATTAAAGTAATAACAGAATTCAGCCACTTGGGTACATAGTATTTTTTCATACATAGACCTCTTTAAACCGCCTTTACCGGACTCCCCTGGAGGCTACAAAGTAAGTGTCTGTGTCTTCATAAAACTTTTTAAATTAATAACTTAAAGAAATATTTTATTTTGTTTTGGTGTCCCCTTTCCTGCATGTATCTTCCCTTTCGCTTCAAAATGCTCTTCATACAGCAATAAAAATCATTGTTTCTCTCCACTTTCCACTGCATTTCTTTTACTCCTTACTATTTCAAAGTTTAACAGGAGAGTTTTAAAGTGCCCTTACAGAGGACCCTCAACCAGCAGCTCTGCAGAAACTGTGTTTGAATAATTCATCACACTCAATCTTGCAGAGTGACTAATGTGCTAATTATACAGAAGAGTCATTTATTAAGGTTGGGTTGGGTGCTCAGTGCTAAACATCATTATAAAATATTCATATGGTATTTGGAAATTTTCTGAAAACTTCAGATATCATAGACATGCAATAAGATGGATAATTTCCTCAACATTACGGTCCTGCTACACTGAAAAGATTTATCAGGAATTCAGCATCAAGACCTTCTTGAAGAAGTAAAATCCATTATGACTGTGTGTTAGAAATATGCTACCTATGCCTAATGCAAAGCTGTTTAAAAATAGCTCATCAAATTAAACACCTCCTGTAATCACAATGCATCCTTTTAGGAGGTCTTGTGAAAACTGCTGATGAAAGTTTTGTGTGAAGCATGAAATCTGGCCATAAGTTTTGGCCACAGTAGTTTACCTTGAACTGTACCTTTTAGTTATATTTTAAAGTGAAAAAAATGGGAAACATTTTAATTGTTAGAGAAAGTGGAATTTAGTGAAAAATAGATAATAGTATTTCTTACTGGAGTAGGTAAGTTTCTTCTTTCAGCAACATGGTATGCAACAGGGCAAGAAATAAGGACCAAAATCCTTCCTCTGGTAGTGCAACAGCCAGGAAGGATACAGATCCAGAGATGAGATCTACATGTCTGTAGCTAAATGAAATGTAGTGCCATCTAATGTATATACTCCGTCTTATGAGGAATATTTTTGTTGTCAAGGTAGTATTCCAAATTTCTTTTCATAGGCAATGGAAAAAACTGTTTTCTTGTTTCATTTTAAAATCTATAATTAGGTAAACTCATTAGCTGTAATTTTGTATACTTAGGCATACTGCCTCCAGTTATTAATTAGTATAATTTCCCCACACTTTAGGCAAAGTAACTGGCTCATACTGGCTCAAAACAACAAAAATATATTATCATAACAGACCCAGAAGTACTTCTGGGTACCAAGCCAGACACGGCCAGTGCATTCACAACGTGACAGATTGCTGGACACAAGAAAAACACTCTTTTTACACGTTTCCTGCAGGATCAGGCAATGTAAATGGTGTAATTGAACACCTTGTCTTTTCCTTACAAAAGCTGCTGTATTTTTGTCACTCCATATTGCTTTCCACTTAGGACAAATATTTTTGCATACTTAGTATCATGATGCTTTGTTTTGCTAACAGTCTTCTTCCACAGGTCAATTCTTCTTCAAGTATATGAACATATCTATGGCTAGCCTGTAGTTTGAACAATGACCTTGGCTTCTGATGACTTCAGGCTATGACTTTAGTCCCAGCAAGTGTTCTTCTGTCAAACTGGATCCTCCAAAACCCTCGTGAGCCTTTGAACATCCTGCTGCCCGCATTATTTTGAATTTTACTGTCATCATACCTTTTCTTACTCTCAACTGGTTTAGAAATTGGAAGACTTATGTGAATTGGAAATGGGCTTAGGTAGAAAATATATGCCAGCAGTAAAACCAGCATAATTTTCTCCTGGGCATATGTGGACACCAAAAAAGTGCATGTTCACAGGAAACTGTTTTAGGAGATGAGAGAGTGAGCTGGTGGTGATGAGTGGTGTCATGATTTTATGTTTGGAAGTATAGGGTTAACTGGAAAGAGCTAAGTGCAATGAAACCAGTATTAACTCTAATTGAAAAATGTAGAAAAAACCCTGTAAAATGAAGGCAAGGATGATTTTTCAGTGATGCGAGCTTCACCTACTATTTCTAAGGAGCCAAGAGAAAGCTACTATTATAAAGAAGTGTTCATGAAAAATCTCAATCTGTTTTCACTAACTCTGAGAAGGGAAAAAGGTAGCAGGCAGTAAACAATAAATCACTTAAAACATCTGCCCAACAAAGGAAGCTAAAAGCCGCTTAGATTAATAAGCCCATTTGAGAATGTGTATGAGGAGGAAATAGTAATGGGTAATTGGGATATTCTGACTTTATAAGCAAAAAGTATGTGTATATTAGTTTCAAAGCTATGGAAAAAAAGTGTCCCTATCTCAGTAAGAATGAATCTTTAACTTTTTTTACCTGTATAGAAGAGAACTATATGGAAAAGACACTCCCGTGTGCTGTGAAATTTATTAGCTAATACCCATCCTGAAGAACTCACAAGTGAAGGTAAATCTTATTTCCTCTTTGGAAGAGACTGTAGTGTCCTTACAATTTAGAACTCATGTATTTCAACTCAAAAATCTCTGTTTGAACTGTTTTGAATACTGATAGCAACTCAAAGACTGAATATCTTTGGCTGGCAGGGATTAGTTTGCACATTTACACAGTGTGTCTATTAAATACATGTTTTCCAAAAGTATTTCCTTGCCAGTGAATGTTCTGTCAGTGAAGTTAAGCCATCCCTTGGAAGTGGGCACATGATCATCCAGTGTTCACTAGAAAATCAGACATTATGGAATATATTTAAAAACTCAATTTTTTTTCGTTATCTGGTTAAACTAAATCTTTGATTATGCAGACGACTATATCTGAATATACCATTTACTTCAGCTCAAGTCCTTTTCATATATGGCTGTGTAAATGAGGCAAATTTAGATTCCAGTATAATTAATAGCCTGTTTCTGGAAAGATTCTTTATATTCTGCCTTCATGAAGCATAAGGATTTTTCACGATAGTGAGCATTTATATAAACATATAGTGTGATATGCCAGATGGTTGCACCTTGAAAGACCAGAGAAGGTGGCAGACAGAAATTTCATGAAACTCAACAAAGGGAGGCAAAGTCCTGCCTCTCAGAAGGAATAACCTCAGGGACCTCTACACAGTGGGGGACAATGAGCTGGGAATCAGCTCTGCAGAAAAGGGTCTTGGGGTCCTGGCAGACAACTAGTTGACCATGAACCAGCAATGCACCTTCACAGGAAAAAAGACCAACAACATCCTGGTTGTGTAAAGAAGAATGTTGCCAGCAGACCAAAAGAGGTGATTGTTCCCCATTCCTCAGCACTGAGAAAGCCACACCTGGAGTCCCAAAACCATCCTAACAATCAGACCTCAGCACTGACAGCACTGTATCACAGAAACACAGAATAGGTGAGGTTCGAAGAGACCTCTAGAGATCCTCTATTCCAACCCCACTGCTCAAAGCAGGGTCACCTAAAGTAGCTTTCTCAGACTATAAATTCTGTTACTATTTCAAATTTGCTTCTACATGCCTTAATGGAAAGACTTTATGAGGAAGAGGTATCTTACACAATTTTTCTTTAACTGACCTAATATATACATGTTTATATTGCATTTAAACAACTCAAGCTAGCTGATTTAATCTTTTTCATTCCATCCACAAGTGCTGAAGAAGTTTCAGTTGTTATTGAGAAAGAATAGACAGAAAATTATTTGCAATTTTATGCAGAGTGAGGTTCTATATGAACAATAAACATGACCATGCACACACATGCAAACGTGTTCAGAACTTTCCTATGTTAAAACAGAAATTGCAATCCTTTAAAGCATTAAAAGACACAAAAGAAGGTTCTTTCCATTAATGATTATAGGAAAATATGGGAAATTCATCTGATTGCTTGCATACTTCCAGATAGTGTTGATAAAAAAAGAATGGGCAACATGATATTAGTTGGAAGGTATTACCATCCAAAACCCCAAAAGACTCACTCCCAAAATGCAAGATAATTTGGTAGTTCTGGAAATTTTTCACCCTGTAATATCAATTTCTTGAGAGCTGTGAATTTTAAATATATTTTTACTTAATTCACAAGTATACAACTTAGCTAAAATGTCACACTTGCTTAATTGGAATAATACTTTTTCTTCTTGTGGCTGGCGGCACATGACATTTATTACCCTAGAAGACTTCTATAACATTGTTTTTGTTTAAAGTAGTGATGTACAGATAGTAAAACTAGCAATGTTGCTGTCTTTGTTTGTCTCCCAGTGATGTTCATTTGTTGGAACAGCCTATTTTGGAGCAGGTGTCTGTGCTAGAGTGGCCACCATCTGTGAAAAGTATCTAGAGAATGGCCCCAGCAAATGTATTTCTATGACAGTTTCTTGCCCTCAGCTGAAGATTCAGCTGAAGACCAAGCCCCCATTTTTGTACGTATTTTACACAAGGCAGAATTCCCATAAGGAACTAACATTTTGGAAAACGATTGAGTCATTTCTGAGACTTCAAAAGGAATTGCAAGGAGAGGGAAGATCTTCACAGGGGAGTTGTTCTGCACTGGGACAACACATTTTGGAAAGTAATGCATTCACCTATTCCAACAGGGAAAATGAGTGGGAAGAAAGTTTCATCTCCGTGAAGAATTTTAAGATGAGTGGTAAATCCTGAGGAAAACTTTAAAACAAAAGGTGATTATGTAGTTAGAAAATATACCTTTGCTTTTTGCTAGCTCTGGTCGATGTTACCAGCCAATTTCTTCCTAGGGAATCAATGTGCTATTTTTTTTAATACCCTCTGTGTAGCTCCTCTGTGCTCTAAACCTTGCGTTTGGGAGATAATGCAATCCTGCAGGCTTATTTAGCTTTTATCTGTTGGGTAAGGTCAGCGCAGTTCTCTGAACACTTTTTCTCTTATGTGTAGAATCTAATAAATCCAGTGGTATTCATAAACTTGTTACACTTCTGGACATATGACATTAATTGGCTATAAATAAAGCCAAATGTATCCTGAAATGCTAATGTTTGTAACTACTGTTTTTAGTGCCTGTTTCTTGCACTATTTCTTCATTATCTCTCCACCCACCCACCTTTCTAGCTGCCGCCTCCCTTCGTGACACTTGTGGAGACTTCATTAAGAGCTTATTATATAATTGTATTTGCCAGGGCTGTGAGTGCCCTTGGGCCCATGACGTTGTCTAATGTGTTTTAAATCACAAAACCTTCTTCACGAGGAATGAACTGGCAAGAAATAAAGTGAATTAATTGAAGAATGGACAAAGTGAAACCAAATGGAATATAATTATTATTCCCTTATGAATTTTCCTTCCATAAATTATTCCCATATTAGGGAAATTTTAATTCATACTGTAAATAATGTCTAGAGAAGTCTTTTCAGATGTTGCTCAATGATTTGTTCTGTCTCTGAAGCAAACATTCTAAAATACTGTGATTTAGCTAAGAAGAGGACTACAAATCTAAAAAATTGGTTACAGTTCTGGCTAAAGTGTACTAAAATTTGAAAATATTTGTTTTTAACATGACTGACCCCATAATTATCATTTGGTTGCCTTTTGTCTGGCTTATGTGAATTAAATATGTATTCTCTTAATTCCATGAGTTACCGCACATTCCAGACAAATTAATTTTTCTCCACATATATAGTTGAAATATATAGTTTCTCTTTGGAAAAAGAATCATGAGGTTGAGGTTACAGATAGAAGGACCATACACTAAAAGAAAAGATTCTTTCAAATTTTCTAATTTCTAATAATTCTAATTCAAAGGTGTCCTGTCTCCATCGTTTTGTGTTACCTTGATATATGAGTGATTCTTCTGAATTGTTGCAGTTAATTACTGAGTCCCAATGTCTTGCATGCAGCAAAAGACAAGAACATAAGGTGTTCTCTGATCAGAAAGGGTTATTCATTTCTTTAGTTAATTTCATTACTCATTCTTCTCCACCTGCTTTAATTTTTCTTATAGTAAAAAGTTTACATTTTTTCTGAAAAAAAGTAATACAAAAAGAAACTCTCACTACAGCAGTTTTTTTAAGTTTGTTTCTTTGTTTGCTGTTTAAATATCATATCTCTCATGAAAGAAAAATATTACTTGACATCTCATTTTTGACTGAAGACTCTTCCTAGTTATGACTGGGGTCCAATAAAAACTGTTGAATTAAAAATACTGATTTTCATTGTTTGTCAATTTATACTTTATGGCAAATGTATTACCTTGCTTGTGTGATAGCAATTACACACTTTTCCTGTTACAAACTCATACTATATTTATTTCTTACTCTTATTGTATTTGTTTTTAACTGTTCAGCAGTGTACAAAGCTGGCATATGTCTCTCCAGATTACAAATTCTACAAAGCTGTTAGCATTTTGTGAAGTATCATAATGCACTCTTGACTGATCTTTTATTACCAAAGGCCTCAGCCACTGAAGGCTGAAACTGGCAGACAATTCAGAGTGCCTTAAGTGCAACTTTGAGACAGCAGGAGTTAGAGCTTTCTGTAATTATACTCCCTGATTGTGGAATCTGCTCCCTATTGAGACTGGAAGAGCAGCATCTGTTGAGACATTTGGGTTAAAATTAAAGAGGTGCACAAGTTTGTTGATGCATTTAACTGTGAGGAAACCTCTTAAACATTATTTTGAAACTGTTTTGGTTAAAAAAACAAACAAAAATCCCCCCCAAAAAATAAAATTGAATCTGTGGAACAGACTTCATGTTGTTATGCTAAAAGACTCTTCAAATTGTTAGTTATTATTCGTCCACAAATGAAAGGAAAAGAAGAGGTTAACAACACCATGAACACAGAATAAAACACCCAATCTTTTCATGTTATATAGACCTGAGGGGGGATTGAAAAAAAAAATAATAGAAAAGCAGCTAGCTATTTTCTTGCTCTGCTTGGAAGCAGATTGATCTTTGCTTCACAGCAAACTCCTTGTAGAGTTTCAGGTTTTGTCTTAGTCTTTTCTATTAAAAATAAATTGTACACGACTGTATGTGTTTTTTAATATCAAAATATTCAACTTCTACTGAAACATTATTCCAAAGGATATTTTTAAAATATCATATGCAATGAATAAAGATGGAAAAGGGGTAGAAGTGAAGTCACTCTTCTCTATTTTGGAATGATTCCAGAATTCTTTTCTCAGTTCTGAGGACTATGGAAAGAATGAGCACAGGCACATATATTCTACAGAAGCTTTGCTGATTAAGAACTTCAAAAGGGGCAACATAGCCAGTCTTAAAAGACACTTGTCTATTCACTTAAGGGTTAGTAATTTCTTGTGTGCAAGTGAATGAACAGTGGAGCCTGTGGAGAGGGAAGCCCACACTGGAGCAGGGTTTTCCCAGATAGGACTTTTGGCCCCTGTGGGGGACCCACATTGGTAGAGCTCATCCATGAAGGACTGCACCCCACGGAGGAGTGACCCACAGGACAGCAGTTTGGAAAGAACTGCTGCCCGAGGGATGGACTCATGCCGGAAAGGTCCATCAAGGACTGTCTCCCGTGGGAGGGACCCCACAGGAGCAGGGGAAGGACTCCTCTCCCCGAGCAGTGGCATAAACAACAACTGACTGCAATCCCCATTTTCCGTCCCCCTGCACTGCTGGGGGGGAAGGAGGGAGAACATGGAAGGAAGAAGGAGTGAGGGGAAGGTGTTTATAAGACTGTTTTATTTCCTCACTCTTTGGCTCTTATCCTGTTAGTGATAAATTTAAGTAATATCCCCACTTAGAATCTGTTTTGCCTGTGCAGGTAATCAGTAACTGACCTCTCCCAACTCTTATCTCAACTCATGAATCCTTAGCTGTTTTTTTTCTCTCCTCTGTTCAGTTGCAGAGGGAGAGTGAGAGAGTGGCTTTAGTGGGTACCTGGCATTCAGCCAGGGGCAACCCACTGCACATAGAAAAGACTCAGCTAAAGTGTTAAGCGCATTATAACTTAAAATTTGCTATGGATAATTCTGAGACGGATCCGCCAGCATTTTCCCTTCAACTCCAGTCAGTGAACTTTTTAAAGGAAATAACTTGCAGAATTCCACCTGTATCTATAGTATTCCAGATTCCTGTGAAAAGCTTCCTTTCAAGTTTTTAGAAAGCTGAAGCTCCCAAAAATCTTTCATTTAAAAGAAAGAAGCAAGACATATTGAAAACATCCACTCTTTCTGTCAGCAATATCAATCATCATTACTGATGAGGATGTCAGTCTGTCATACCTGCTGGGCAAATAGTCACAAGTGTGCAGAGTAACTTATTTTTTAATATATCCACAAGACTGAATTACCCACTGGTATACCTAGACAGATTTATAAAAATGCACTTGTTTATTCATTTTAAGTAAAAAAAATACTCCTCTATGTGCTTACATCAATAAATTTTCTTTTCAATAGATTAGTGCATATCAAAGAATATGCAGGGAGGACTTCTTGGTGGTTCATGCTTCTGATCACCAGACAGAAAAATCCATGGGCGTTCTCAGTGTGAACAGTAGTCTCACATACAAGTCATAGCAAAATTAGTGTACTTGTTTTTGGAAGAAGAGAAGAGGTGTATTTGAGGTACAAATATAAACAAAAAAACAACAACAAAAAATTAAGTGATGGGAAAAAATATGAGGTGCAGTGGAGATTCTTGATTTGAAAACACATGAAAATTCTCTTTTGTGTCATTCATCCAGTATAGCAGAGCAACAGTTTTCTGCAAGCCTGTGGAACGAACCTGAAAACACTGAGACATGACTGTCTCATAGACCAGCAATGAAGGAAAGATTGAGAAACTTCTAGAGAGATGGATAGAAGGCTGTCAATGGCTGGTAATTCTGTAGATGGCAAATCCCTGGAAGCAGGATATTCATATATTTTTGTATCCCTAAGAAAACTAGGGTCTAGGAATCTGCTAAAAGAACTGGATACAGTAAAAGTAGTTAAATGAGATTAAAATGTCCTCAGTGTGCTGGAGAGCGATAGTCTAGCATGAAGTTGAGATGTAGAGGTTCTTAAACATTTTCCAGCTTACCAGGATTAAATTGTATTTAATGCTTGTTGTATTTATTATGTACTGATGCAACTGGAGACTAGGATTCTACATTCAGAAACAAATAATTAAAACGAAAACTTTGCTCAGACTTTTACCTTGAGTTTTCACTTCAGCCTTGGGTGTCCATTGTTGTACACAACTTCCATTCCCTACTGATAAAACAAGTATATGTGAAATGTGCAATGGGAGGAATTGCTTCTCTTGAAGATAAAAGGAGAATCAAAGTGACTAAACCAGATCTGTAGCAAGTTCATAAACTTGGTGAGTGTGGTTCTGCAGGGTTTCCATAGGAAAGATGTAGTGGCTCAGGCCAAGACCCTGTCTTAGGGAGTGGCCACAAACAATGAGGGAAGAATGAGAACAAGTCAAACAAATTATTGCTCTCTCTGTCACTGTCCTGTCATCAAATTATACTCTGCTTTGTGAATTTCCTAAACCTATTGCAACTTCTGTAACCTCTTTGTATCTCTTTTCTTTATGGTCACTGATGTTTTACATGCAGAATAACAGAGGGTCAGAAATTCAAAAAGTCGGTTATTTTGCCTGTTGAGAAAATTAGGTCATTATATTTGGTTTGACCTTGGCTCTTACTACCTCCATTTAATAGTCTCTTACTGTTGCAACCTGCGGGAATGGAGGGTAGGTCCGCTCCGGGTAGAGCAGCGAGGGATTGCTGGCTAGCTAGCAGGTCGCGGCATTTCGCTGAGCTCCGGGCGCTATGACGTAGCGGAGCAGGAAAAACGCGAATGCACATAGCACCGGAGATTGTGTGGAGTGAACTTTATTAACATGGTGACGGCCGCTTTTATAAGGTTTGCCGTGGAAGGGTCTGGAAGAAAAGTGGAGCCTACCAAACAAAGTGAGACTGGGAGGTGCGAGTTTACAAACCTGGGAAGGATAGGTGGAGAAAAGGGAGGCTTTTTCCAAATTTGAAACGGGGATGGTAACACGGACATATATGGTAACTGAGAGAGATTGTGACCATATAAAGAATAACAATATTAACAGAGCTTAAACCGATTATATACGAATGAATAACAAAATATTTAACAATTATAATTACGTAACTTCTGTCTTAAACTTGTTGTAGAGATCTTCTGTAAAATGAGTCGCCACATCTTACTTTTGTAATAGCAGAGACAGCGAACAGTAATTTCCTATTTACACTCTACATGATCACTTTGTAGTCTTCTGGCATTTCCTTTATGTGGTCTCCTCTCCAGGCTACAGAGAATGTTTTCTCATTTACATGTAAAATGTCCCATGCCTTTGAACATGCCTTTTTCTTTGTCTGAATCTTTCTCAATTCTATTGAACACTTTTTGGGGATAAGACCATACCAGCACATAGTATTCAAGGTTTGGGAAAACTACAGATTTATACAATGATTTCACTATTTTTTTTTTTCTCCCTCTACTTCCTAATATTTTTAAACATTTGATTCAGGTTTGGGTCCACTGCCAAGTACTGAGGCTATACTTCCATGAAATATGTGTCATAATCCCTAGGGTTTATGTCTTTTGTGATGAACTCATATTCATCTGCTTTACAGATGAATTGGTTCCCTTGGTATCACTTTATACTTCTCTACAATGAACTTTATTTGCTTTTTCATTGCTAAGACACTTGTAAGACTTCTCCTCATTTGGTGGAGGTGGCTCTCATCTTTACTGCTTTGACCAACTTCTGTCATTCCACAGAGCTTTCTTTAAAGCTGAAATTCAGAGTTTTGCCTGTTTTGGCTATCTACCAGAGGACTGACATAGGCAAAGTGCACTCTGAGAAGCAGTGCCAGGCAAACCATTACCTCTCACAAGCTGATTTACTTAAGCCATCATTACGTCTTTAGTTTAGATTTGATGTAAAGCAAGAAATAACAGGCACTGTAATGGAGTAGCAGCTATAAGACTGTATCCTCCAAATTAATCAAAAAGTTAGATTTCTGAAAATTTTAGATTGGTTAGATTATCTCAAAATTAACAGGGATTGTTGAAAACCTGGAAACATGAAAACTGAGACAGAGACCCCAGATAAGAAGGGAAAAGCAATGTTCTTCTGAGTAGTGTCTATTAGTCTGTAACCTGTAGACCTGACAGGTTAGAATGACTGAAATTAATAGGGGAAACTGGACTTTTGACACTCAGTTTAAACATGTAATTTTGCCTAATAATTAGAAAGATTATTGGTGAAAAAAAAATCAATGTGTAAGCAGTAAGGTAGAAAAGAACCTTGTTAAATCTTGACTTGGCAGTTTTATTTTGCACAGATATAAGCTTATATTTTCTTCTCTTTCAGTACTCCTGGCTTTGCTGCCTATATAGTTTTCTTCCAAAATTATAAGCATAGCTAACACTCAGAGAACAGAGCAAAGCAAAGTACTATGTTAGAAGTACTTGATGCTTCTTAGGTTTAAGTCATATAAAGTGTGAAATATTACATCTCATACAGATGAGCAAATTTCAAAATGAAAGATTCATAAAGAATTTTTGTATTCAAATCAATACAGTCTAATTAATTTAACATGAAAAGCTATGCATCTTTTTAGGTTTCAAATATATATACGTAGTAGGTTGCAAGTACTGTTATCAAAAAGAACTTTTAAAACTAACAAAAAGGGAAGTGACATTTTCTTACAATGTTGGATTATAAAGATACAAGTTAGTGATAGGAGAAGAAACATGCATAATCCTAGACTGTGCACTTTTCTCAAAGTGGAATTAAGCTGTAGCAAGCAGACTGCCTTTAAAACATTCATAGCCACCAGTATCTCTGTGCAAATACTGAAGTGCAGAAGCTCTAAGGCTTTACTGAAAAACACAGAAAAACACTGTCTGAGAAAACACTCTTTACTGTTGTTTGTGCTGATGGAAAAAAGGGGATTTATTTGATTTGCTTGCTGGTGGTTATACATTTTAACATGGAAAAGTCTATTTTCCTACAAAATATATAGTCCCATAATAGTGTCAACTTTTTTGCCATTGCAGCATAATTTAGTATGTTTATTACAAACTATGCCTGTATGCAAATTTGGCATTAATATTTGTTTGGATATTTTGTTGGTTTACTTTTTCACTTTCTTCCTGAAATTAAATTTTCTGCCTCCTTTTTAAATAGATATTTGACTTGCAGGCTCCCTGACAAGCAGGTAGTGAATGAAGGAAGCATAACTGGTCAAACAGAAAGCTTGTATCCCCCACATCTTCCATGTGATGAGAGACCAGGAGTGTTTTTGCAGGACATGGTCCACTGTGAGACATAGAGTAGATGTCATAATTTCTTGTTGGCTGTTTGTAGGGAAGTTGCTGCTGCTTTTGGACCTTAGTTACAGTTCTTGGAATTTCATCACTGGTACTCCTGTATGACTCCTATATCACAACTGTTAAAAAGCTCACATGCCTAATGTCAGAGGTTCATGTAGGGAAACCATGTTTGAGCAGTACAAAAAGTTGTCATTCAAGGCTGCTGTAGTGCCTTCATTACCATCTAAAGCCCTGAACTTGAAGGTAGACATAATTTCTTGATAGTTTCACCCAGAACTCCAGATGCCTCTACTTGTTTTAACCATTTTACATGCCCTTTACTTCTAATTGGTGCAAGACTATTCTTCCCATACATTTTGATCATTCTTCCAAAATGGAGACTGATAATGACAATGGTAACGTACAAGCTTGTCCTGACTCTTTGCTCAGTAACAACTTCGGTGAACACTACAAGAAAAGTAGAAATGTTTTTTCCCAAGAACCCAAAATTTATGTTGAGTAATCATTTAAAGGATTATGCAGAGATTGCTGAGAGAAAAACAAGGTATAACACAGACAAACCATGAATATCAAGCAATATACAGCTAATGTAAGGTCAGATCCAGGAAGTAATGAGAAACTGGAGTTGAAAAGGATGATAGGGAGGTGGACTTGACTAGGAAAGATGGCCATACCCACTTACAGAAAGATCCTGTAATCTTGGGCTGCACTAAAGCAGTCTTTCTTCTCCAATATTGGCTACAGAATGGAGCTGTTCCTTGTGGGAGAGGTAGTGTGATATACATGAATTTCTTCATAGGCTTTCAGTGCCTTTTCTTTCAGTATCATTTGATAAATCCTATTTTCTTTTAGTCTGTAGAAAGTTGTCTGTTGTTCGATAAAATTTTTGTTTACAGTTGTAAAATGCGAAGAAAGTAAGAACCTTCATAGTAATTTTGCAAGAGACCTGTGAAAGTTACATGAAAGAGTGAATAAAGATTTCAGAAAAGCTGGATGAAGGAAAATGGGACCTGCTGACCTCTTTAAGTCTTGCAAAGCCATTTGTTTTGAAAATGAATAATTGTTCACATAAGCATCTGAGAACAAAGTTATTTCAGAAGACCTTTAAGTCCTTAGCTTTGATCCAGGAATGTCAGCATACTGTTAGACTCAAAAAAACCCCCCAAAAACATAGAGAGAATAAATCATAACTGGATAGGTTTTTATTTTTTTCCGAAAGCACTAATTTCATAGTAAAATGGCATTGAAATTATATTAAACACTTTAAAAAATTATACAATGGCTTTTCCTTCTAAAAGCACTACCTTTCATTTCTAGTCTATTTTTTGTTGTGTTTGTCTATTTGTTTTCCATTTGGATTTGGAGTTGCCTAGACATCCCTCTTGGTTAGTATCTTTCCATAACAAACTTAGCCTTGGAAGGGACTAAAGCCTAATCTTTCAGAAGTCCCTTCAGATCCTGTCCCTCAGTGTCAGATATTCTGGCATCATCTATTGGTTTCATATTTGCTTTTATGTTTCTCCTTTTTAATGTTTTATTTTCTCCTTATATGTTTTCCTTCTCTTCTCCTGCTGTTTCTATTATCTGTAGTCCAACAGGTTCCCAGCTGTAGTTTCCTTTGTTTCCTCTGTTTGACTGCAAGCTCTTTTGAATCCATCCCAGTATCTCTGGGTTGCTCTGTTGGTATTTGCTCTCCTTTTCATCAGTGTCTTTCTCATTTAAAGGCAAGGTGTTCTCAGAATTGACTTGAAGAGATCTTTTTTCCTATTGCAACCAACAGCTAATTTTCCACCTTTTCTGTAGATCCATAGTCCTGCTGTCTATCATTCCAGTGATGATATAATAGACTCAGAATGTCAAAGAAAACAAAGACAGAGAGAATGTAGGCATTTGAAGAAAGACTTTAAGCAAACACAGTAAAATTTTATTTGGCTAGCCTGATACAGGATATGCCATTTTGGAACTTAGAGACAATCTAATGGATTTTGATTTATGGCAAAAGAGTTTTTTCTTTTGTTAACACAAATCAATGATTGTGATAGATACATAGTTTTGGTCTCATAAACTCATACCAGTACAGATCAGCTTGGAAAGATCTTCTTTCAGTAATCTAACCTGGGAAGAGTACTCTCTATACAATATGTTAACAACTATTAAAACAAATGTTCAAAATCACTCCTTTTAAAAGGGTCTTCCAAATTACTTTAAACTCAGAACTATCCTATATTCCTGCACACCTATATTCCTTTCACTTCATTCCAAATTATATAAGGTTGAGAAACTAGGTATTTAAACGTGATTTGATTTGAATATCAGAAGATTGTTGAGAAAGGAAACAAAGACCTCATGCAGAGAATATCCCTCTGCCAGTCTGCTTAATAGGAATTCTGTAGAACTATACAGATATATGACTTCCCAACATAAAATGTTCTAAAGATTTTTAAAGAAGAGTTTTCTATAATTTTTAACTCTGCATTTCTATGTTTTAATTCTAGAGAACATTTCAAAATGCATTTAATAACCTTTTGACTTTATAATTTCTAATTTCTTTAGATTTTTCTCAGCATGTCTGAACTTCACTGTTTCAAATGATCTCATCGCTTGGAGAAGAGCAGCAGCCTCTAAGGTAATCAGATCTAATGTATTTATAAACGGGTAGATTAATTTCAGCACATTAAGTTGCTCTTCTGAACTACCTGTAAGTTGGTTACAATATATAGCATGCAGGAAATGTTTTCAAGTGTTTGGACTCCAGAGTTTTCTCTTAGCTCTATGGAGAAGGTGTTTTATTGCAGCTGAGGACTGCACTATGGGAAAGGTCCTCACAGAAAGAAGGAAATTGCCAGCCTTAATTAATAAAAATCAGACACTGCCATTGCTTTCTGTGTGACACACAAGACCAAATAGAAATCTTAGTGCCTGCACACTACACAACATATTCCAATAGATGAGTTACACTGCTCTTTCTTGCACTTGATGCCCATTCTTTTTAAGTACTTCTGTCATCTCATTCCTCCAATCTCCGTAAAATGCTGTCAATCAAGCATAAACAAAACTAAATAAAATTAAGAAACTGAGGCAAATATCATCTAAAGTGCAAATATCCCATTACATATTCTTTTGTTTTCTTCTGCAGTATTCGTGTACATGTACCAGATAGTTGAAATAATAAAAATGTGTCTGTTTGGAAATTTCCTGCCCCTTTCTTTTTTTCTTTGTTTTTAAGGAGGCATACAGTTGAACAAAACTCCAATTATTCATGAGAATAATTAGATATTTGGCAATTTTCTTTCTCTAGAGCTGAAAAATCTAGAATTAAAATGTCACTGTATATTAAACAGAGGTATTTCCTTTCAAGATAGTTTGATACCAAATCTAAACTGTTCTGCAGCTTTTGATATAATGTTGTGTTGCTCATCTTCCTCTTTTACCTCTGTAGTCAGCTGTGTAGCAAAGAAACCAAAATTCATAGACTCAGAATAGAAAATGAAGTTATATGACACCACAACTGAAATTCCCCTGAAAGACTGACAGTTCAGACAGATAGGCCTTTAATATAATCTCAGACTTGATGTTCTACCTCATTTATCAACATTTCTCAATATCAATTAAATTCCATAAAATATGAGCTTAGTTTTACTGGTTTTTTTTCATCAGATATATGATGAAAACAAATACTAAAAGTATGGATCTACAGTGGCATTACCTTTCCACATTAAAGATCAAGCTTAGTGTAGATGTCTCTCTGGTCAGCTCTTCTCATTTATCTTCTCAGAATGAAACAATAGAGCACCATTTTGTCTGTTCCTGGCATATTTTACAAAACTGTATCAGTTACGCTCCATGGCTAATTGTATCAAGGCAGCTGCAAAACCCAAACAAATCAGTTTGAAGACTTAACTCACTGCCATTGCCAAGAGGAAATAAGCAGGCAATAAAACATTGCAGTTCTCCTGTCATATGTACTGATTAAATTTAAGGATTCTGGGTATCAGCAGAGACTGGGATAATTATATCTATGCCCATAGATTATTTCTTTCTATAAAGTTCCCCTAGAGAGAAGCTAGTATATTGATTTACTAACAGGAGGCTTCAAAAAGGCTGTTTCCCTTTGAACTCAAGAAAAACTTGAGGTATATTTCCAGGGTGTGAATCACAAACTAAGGAAATAAGAACAGGCTAAAAAACCTAACAGAGCACATTCTGCATTTGTCTTTACCAGATTTAGCTTTGGTCAAGAAGCAAGGGGAAAATGTGTCCCAAAAATCTGGTTCAAGATGTGCTAAAATTCTTTACTGCAGATCTATATAAAGAGAGGAAAGAATTCCCTATGCTATAATAATCAGTTGACTGGAATTTTCCATATGTTAATGTTGAATCTAGTTTTCTTACACAAGATGTGGTTTAATATTTCTAAATCTACTTGATTTATGTAACAGCACTACTGGAGAAGAGAGCTATCATCACTTATTCCATTCCATAATCACCTGATAGGTGAATCCACTTTTGTACTATAGCATGAAGCACATATTTTGTCACTAAACTAGGCAAAGATGATCATCACAGTTTTTCCATGACCAAAGGAAATTGATTGTACTTTTTATATCCATGTTTTCTTAATACATAAATTCAGCTTGATCACATATAGGTTTTAATCCCCAGGAAATTTCCAGTGTTCTCATTATCACCATGAAATCCTGCAGTGTGTCTTAAAACTCACCACTACAGAAACAAGAGAGAAACATAAACATTCAGTCTATTTTAAATCCATTGCCACTGGCATAAACCATAGACATTAAAGGATACAACACGCTCATCATACTAATTATTTTCCTTTTTCACATTTATTCTGAGATTTACAAATTTTTAAGAACTTATCTTAGACCCACTTTTAGCCTTTGTTGTCCAAAGACTGGTTTCCACTCCTCTATTTTTGCATAAAATGGTAACTGTCTGTGTTTATCACTGTACAGAAGGTCATTCTCCTTGTTTCTTAAGGAACTAGTAAGACAAGAAGTTTGATCATTCTGCTTAGAATGTAAAGGCAGACTTTTTCAAACTGTTTTTGTGTGTGGAGATATATCTTCAAAATATTTCTGTATATTTCTCAAAATGACCCCTTTTACATTGTAAATAGATTATTTCTATTATATAAACTTGCTTCAAAACTTTTAAGGATATTAGTAAAACAGTGTGGTAAATGTGTATATATGACACATAATCAGTAGCCTGAGTTTGATGTTCTGTCTGTGACTTGACTGTGAATATTGCAAGATCCCATCCTACACTTCAGCTACAGTTTTCCCTAAGGAAAGATGGTTTAAATCATATTATTATCCAATGTCCATGATATTCTTGAAAAGTTTATATGTTATGAATATTTCACATTTTCTCCACATATATGTTATTTGCAATGTTTCTTTGGACACAAGAGGAAACATAGAGGAAAGGAAGAATTCTACTAAGGGGGCCTGTTTATAGAATCTTTGTCTAACTCTGCAGTTTAAAAGTTTTCTGTGTGCCACCATTGTGAATGAACTGGAGGCAGGCAAGTCCTTGAGGATCTGTGACTATATGTATCTCTGCAATACACACGCATGCTTAAACAGGGTTTAGAGTTCACATAGAGTTTACATAGCTATGCAAATTCTCTTCAAGACACGGAAATGTTTCCTTACCTGATAGACTACTTCAGCGTAAGCTCAAACTATGTGAATAATTTATCTCAAAAATAGGTTTATGTGTCATTAATCTAAGCTAAAATATAAATTAAAACAAAAATTTGATATTTAGGTTTATTTTTATCATCTCTCTCCAAGTTGTTTCGTGTTGAATAACTCCCTCAATACTCCTGGGTTTCCAGGGTTTCTTCCATAAATTGATGACAATGCTAATGACAATGCATGTTTTCAGAATGAGAAGTTACACTGGGATTCTATACACTACTTTTGTTTGAATAAATGGCAATATCCCTGGAAAACTCAGAGGTCTGAAGCTCAGAGAACAATAAATCAGGACTTTGAATGGTTTCTCTCTGGATGATGACAAAGTAGGATTTGAAAACTGCAGATGCAATAGTAAGGATATCCCTACATTAGAAAAAAATGTGTGAATACTCTTATAAAATTAAAAGGATTTCTATTTGTAGTTATTCACCTGAGGAAAAATAAATAAAACATTTAGGTATCATATTTTCATATAAAAGATATATAATTTATTTTATATAAAAAATATAACTGAAACTTTTAGTTATTTCATTTAGATATTTTAGATTTTATTGTCCTGTGCTTCTTACATAACCTGGAGATCTTAAGTAACTCTTATAAAGACGTAAATAAAATTTAAATATACATGAAATAACAGGATTAAACAGATGACCCTTTAGAAAACATTCCAATACTGTTTTCTCTAAGCCTGTCTGGATTCCTGCTTCCAAACCTTCTGAAGCTACAAGATGTCTTTATTTCTTAAACTCCTAATGTTGCCTTGCACCACAAAGAATTCTATTTGATTCTGACCTAGGAATACTTATTTATATACATATATACAATTTATATGTTATATTTGCAAGTAAAATACTGCAATATATGTAGCAGATATTTTTGGAAAATAACAATGAACAAAAAACCATATTTATGAATGGTCAGTAAAAAAATTAAAATTGAGCAGTAATTTGTTAGGATGGAAAATTCAAGTGGATGTTCACAAACACTGATATGCAGCATTTAACCAAGCTTTTATTTTAAAATGATGCTGCTTGCCTGCTTGTGAATGTTAATATTCACATATCTTCCCGAGCTGTCATAACATTTATCTTCTTAACAAATCAAAAAGGTTAGCAAAATTAGCTATCAAATATTTTAGCCCCTGATCCTAGCACCTGAAAAATAATTTCGATCAGTATAATCTATATTTCATGAAAGCCTGTGTTATATAATCACAGCCTCAGCCCACAATAGCAAGGCTCTAAACTATTCTTGAATTAACATATAGCATGGCAGTATTTTTTTTTTTTAATAATGAGAAAAAACAAGGTTTGTAGCTGATGGTGAAGGGGAGTCTAACAAACTGTTTCCAGAGTGTAATTTTCATCATTGTTGACATCACTGATTATGCTTTTACAAAGCCAGTGAGTAAATATTCCATTACCTGTAGTCAATGCTCCACAACACAGAGAGAAGAGGATGAAAAAATCAAATTTTGCAAAATGGAAGACGACAAAACTAGTGTGGAATAAAAAGCTGTGATTCCAAAAGACAGAATGAAAAGAAGAAATGCGAGAAAGCTTTCAGTGTTGAAAGTTTGGTTGGACTAACAAAAATCAAATCTATAAGCAAACATTTCTAATTGTATCTTGATCTTGCAGCAGAGTTATAGACACATATGAACCATATTTTTAACTGAAAGTGATAATTGTGAACGTATGCATACAATTTAGATAGAATGAAACATTCAAAATTCATATCTTGCACTAATTTATGTGAAAAAATTACTGGCATCGCTTTGGGGTCAGTCATCCTGAGCCCATAGGTCAATCTGGTATCACACACCTGTATCATCAACTGTTGGTCACCATGACATTTCTGAGATATCTTTCTTTAAAGCTATCTCAAGGGAAGACTTTAAATATCAGTCTAAAGGAGATTGCAATATTCCTCTGGTTCCCTTTCCTCTGTACAAACAGAGTTTGTTTTTCCCTTCTGATTTCTATCTTCTTCCATGGGTAACAAGCAAGACATTTCTGCAGTACTGTGGAGTCACACTTTCCTTGCAGTACCTATGGAGGTAAGACTGAAGAAATAGAACTTAGTCCCTGAGTTCTGTGCCACATCTGCTCAAGAATGAGGTCAGATGGAGGATGTATTAATAGGGAAAGCTGCACATGGGGAACTTCTGTAGCAGTAATACACATCTACCAAAGATTCTTTGAGTAGAAGACCCAAGATGTACCAAGAAGAGGCCTTTCTACAGGTGATAAATTTGGCTTTTGTGGACATTGTGATTTTCTATAGTATTTTGAGGGCTTTTCAGTTTCTGGGTAATGCAATTATTAAATTACAGAGTTGCTAAGGCAACCTCCTAGAACATTCCTTCCCTGAGGTCCACAGAAAATCCCAAGGAGCAAAGAAAGCAGTTAATTCCTACCTACCATGCACTAAAAGTTCAATTTTTTTCTAGAATCTAATTCCTTTTCTCACATCTTTGAGCTCATTTACTTGCAAAGAAAAATAAGGAGGAAAAAAAAAATCCTCCTTAACTTTCAAGAACACGTCTCACATACTATCATGTCCCTGAATGTTCTCTATTGTAAAAATCATACATCTTTTCTGACCTCGTTGTCTTTGTTTTGTTACATAAATTATTCAG
The DNA here is from genome assembly GCA_013396775.1 of Cephalopterus ornatus. NCBI lineage: Eukaryota > Metazoa > Chordata > Aves > Passeriformes > Cotingidae > Cephalopterus > Cephalopterus ornatus. The sequence continues at coordinate 9,376 of VZRE01003872.1, read as the reverse complement.
TTTAGATGTGTTGTATAGGCCAGACACTGAACAAAAACCATTTCAGAGACTTAAAAAATTACAAGGAGATTTGCTTTTTTCCCCCCTGCAAACTGTTCGAATACAGGCTACTGCAGAAGTTGATTAAATACACAATATCCAAATAAAATATACACTTTGGAATGAATTAAGTCGGTGTTAAAGCTAGAATACTCCTGGGGTTTGCAACTCAAAGAAGGAAAATTAGCCTGGAATGGATATTCCCTGCTTGGATGTGAAAAAAATAATTAGAATTATCATTAGCAAACCAGCTCAAAGGAAACTACCTAAGTTATATAACCTCATATGGTTTCTCATATGCATTTGCCTGTCAAAAAGATATCTGTGCTTTTTTATCACACATAATTTTTTAATAAACCAGTCCAAGCAATGTAGCTCATTCAATATGCAACATTTTCAGTTTACCTATCTTAAATGAAGCACAGTGGAGAACAGATTTTTTTTGAACTACCAAGAGACTGCAACAGAGAGCTTCATTTTAGTGACTTTGCAGATGCCTTTTTTATCCATCTCTCCTCTGTTTATGCTCCTTTAGCTGCTGCTCAGGAGAAAACATCCATTTAGGAAAACAAAAAAAAATCAGATTTTATTTTCACCATAGTTTTAACATGCCCATTAAAGTCTACAGTACACCAAATACATTGAGAGTCTGAAAGGAGCAGTTTGCAGCCTTAATGAACTCCTGCACAAGGAGGTATAGCCACTGTAGATTTGCTGGTGGCAATTAGCTTTGCTATCTTTTTTTTTATCTCCATTTTATCATCTGACACTTCTCAAACTGTCATCACCCCTAGTATCTTTACTGCCATACTTCTTGAAGGACATACTCATAAACGATGCATACCAGTATCAGGCTTATCAACAGACCTAGACCTTTCCCACCCACACTCCAATCAGGCAATTTCTCATCTATATTTTTCATGCCTCCACTGTAAAACAACACAAAACCAAAACAGAAAAAAAACCTCCAACAAGCATGTTGGAATTCAAGGATGATAATTTGCACTAATTCTAGAAAATACCAGTTCTTTGGATGCTATTTTAGACAGCATCCCATCTGTAAGGAGAGAAAGCACTACTGTTTCCAAACTCACAATCTTCTATTTTATCAGAGTTTTATTTTAGTCTATTCTTCTAATTCTCTGTTATCCTCACATTCTTGATAAGAGCACAAATCATTTAGCTTTGCTGCTATCACATATTCAATTCAGATAAAAGGCAGAGAGAGTAAAATACAAAGTTACTGTTCAAGTGAAGATATAAACAAAATAATAAAAAGATGCAAAAGGTATCCTCTTACTTCATATTGTTCTTTTTTCTATCTATAATTTGAATTTCCATCCTGTGATGTTTAAGGGTACCTTCTCCACCTTCTCTCTCTCTTGTCTACTGAAAGGAATAGAACCAATGAGGAGGAGAAGATTTAATTTTTATTTATGAATAAATGTTTACAAGTGAATTTGTAGTAAAATCCACAGATTCAGAAATTAGGCAGAATTGATCGTGGAAAGGAAGGACACAGTGAATGAACTAGAGGAAAGGTTGTTCTACTCTGTCCTAAAGAACATGATAGTTAAATAACAAACATTCTCTGTTAATCTATCCAGGAGTTTCACCAAATTACTTGAGGGTTAAAGTTTTTCTGTTGTTTTATTTTTGCTGTTGTTGCTGCTCATTTGTTTTTGGGGTGTTATTTTCTTTTGGGTTTGGTTTGGTTTGGTTTTTTTGGTTGTTTGGGTTTTTTGCCTTTATAGTCTATTTCATCCTCCTACTTATTCTTTTATTGAAATCATGATGTAGAATGTTCAACATCCCTATAACAGCCAAAAGGAGGCAATGTCTCTAATAAAACAATATGTTAGCAACACAGCTAAGGAGAAGAAGCTAAACAGATTAAAGAAGTCAAACAAGAACTCCCTTGACAAAGTTATGCTGAAAACTGCAGAAGCTACAGTAGTCTTATGGATAGAGCAGGGTCCATGTTCAAAAAGAAGTTTGTAAGTATTTCTTTAGAAACTCAAAACTACATTCCTCAGCATGTGGAATTAACTACTCCTTCATCCTCATGGCACCTGAAATATTTTGTCTTATAAAATCTGATTTTTGTAAAGCTAAGCTATGAGATTTGGAAATGAGAATTTAACTTTCATTCTTCTAGTTTTATCATTGCAAAAATCTGTACACCACAGCAATGGCTTTAAGTAATTCCCTAAGTCTTTATTATTGTTTGTCCTGGTGAGGACCCAGAAACTGCTTTGCAAACTGCTATATCTGCTGGCTGCCTCTGATAGTTGTGCTCTGGCTCTGGGTGTTTGCAGTTTCTGGGTGCTGCTTCTATGACATATTCTTGAGTTTCTGTGCACTTTGTCAGAAACATGGGAACTCCTGAGAGCCTTCAAAAGATCCTAACCTGCAAAGAGAAAGAAAGTAATGAGACCTCACCACAGCTGAGGACAAAACAAGTATATACAGCAACACAGAGTCAGATACCCTGCCTAACTCAAAGCTCTGGTCAAGTTTCCTGAAAAGGGTCCATGCAAGTGGAGGCCACATTTCAAGTAAACCTGTAATGAATTCTGAGTGAATCATGAGCAATTTATACGATTATGGTAGAAATCAGGTCAATGAGATTAGATCTTTGAGACATTTCAGAGTCTTTCCACTAGGCTCTGTAGGCTTTGGACTGAGTCCCAAAATCACTGAGTTTCACCAGCTGTTCTATTAGAATTGCTGTATTCAAACACATTCAGTCTTTTGTTCCATTGCTTTTAGATATCTTTGAGCTATTTATAGATGTGGTGCAGCTGTACAGTTCCAGACCAAAATCCTGCAGGTTAAATGTTCAAAAGTATAATTTAGATTCAGACTAAAATAGCTGGTAAATTTCATTACTGGAAGATGCTGCATCACTGGAGGTCCAGTTATTGAGAGGAGATATAAAACTAATGTCATATATTAAGTGACAAAGGGCCAGTGGTCATGCTTGAATGACACATAATTCAAAGCATATATAATATTAGTGGTTTTGTGTGACTTTCAAAGTCACTCTATCCAGATATGTAATTTATACAGTACTTCCCAAAATGATTTGACTTGCACTAAATGGTATAAATGCCTTTATATGTCAACATAATAGAAGCCTTCACAGAAAGTATTTATTTTTGAATTACCAGGGCTTTTAAAAGCCCTCTGAATGACAGCCTCTGTGATATAGCAAAACTGAGGATGTAACATCAATTAGCTATTTTCCCCTCTCAAAGTGTACAGTTCAAATGTATTTTGGGTTGGGTTTTTTTTGGTTGGTTGGGTTGGTTTTTTTGTTTGTTTGTTTTTGGGTTTTTTGTTTGTTTGGTTGGTTTTTTTGGTGTGTCTGTTTTTTAGGTTAAGTATATTCCTTTCTATAGCATCAACGTGTCCTGCGTAACTTGTGTTTTTTTGGTTACTGATGATTTTCGTCTGTTTGGACAACCAAGGCAGGAAAGACCTTTTTCATCAATGTAAAATCAGCCTCACAATTTGATATCAAAAAAGGACTTGAGATTACCTGTCTCGGAAAGACCTAGAAGGAGAATTCTCTTCATATTTTAACCCCTTTACTCAATAAAAATAACCTCCCATTTGCAATTGCAAAGAAGGTAATGAAATCCACAAAAAATTGATTCAAGCAGGGCTCTCTACGTGTCCATAGCACTGCCACTTTTTTCTTATAAGTTCACACAGGTGAGTTATTACTAAACCAATATTTGTGGTTTCTGGGGCCCACTGCTTCTGAATAGCTTATATTTTCTGATGATATTTATCACAGAACCACAGAATATGCTTAGTTGGAAGGGATCCGCAAGGACTAGCAAGTCCAACCCTTAGCACTGCATAGCACCATCCACAAGAGTCACACTATGTGCCGGAGAGTGTTGTCCAAACACTTCTTGAACTCTGTCAGGCTTGGTGCTGTGGCCACTTCCCTGAGGAGCCTGTTCCAGTGCCCAGACAGCCTCTGGGCGAAGAGCCTTTTTCTAATACCTAACCTAAACCTCACCTGACACAATTTCAGGCCATTCCCTTGGGTCCTGCCACTGATCACCAGAGAGAACAGATCAATGCCCTCCCCTCCTCTTGCACTCCCAAGGAAGTTGTAGACTGCAATGAGATCTCCACTCAATCTCCTCTTCTCCAGGCTGAATAGACCAAGTGACCCCGACTTCAACTGCTCCTCATACGGCTTCTCCTCAAGGCCCTTAACCATCTTTGTTGGTCTCTTTTGGACGCTTTCTAAGAGCTTAATATCTTTCTTGTATGATGACGCCCAAAACTGCACACAATATTCAAGGTGAGGCCGCACCAGTGCAGAGCAGAGTGGGACAATTCCCTCCCTCAACCAGCTGCCGATGCTTTGCCTGATGCCCCCCAGAACATGGTTGGCCCTCCTGGCTGCCAGGGCACTGCTGACTCAGATTCAACTTGGCACTGACCAGGACTCCCAGGTCCCTTTCTGTGAAAGTGCTTTCCAGAATTTCATTCCCCAGTCTGTACATTGTCTGTATACTGGTGATTCATTGCAAAATTATATTGGCTGACTATCAAGTCAGAAGCATGCACAAGTTTGTTAGGAGTTAAAAAAGTTAAGAAGGTACACAATGGAAGATTTAGGTTTTGGTCAGTACTGAATATCTATTATATTTCTTGTAATTTGCTATCAATGCATACTGGCAGAAATAACTTTCAAACTACTACTAATGTAGTTGAAGTCACATATTAGTTACTCTTCTTATGACCATACGTATATATATACCAGAACACTACTACCTGCTGCTCTATAATTTAGATTTTAGAATCCTTGAGATTTTCTTAAAATTAAAAATATATGTGCACATACTTATATGTATACACACACACATACACACTCTCACACTCATATATATATGAGTACAAATATATATATAATAATATATAATATATAATATATATAATATATATTATATATATATAATATATAATATATATATATTTTATATATATATCTGAGTACAAATAGTGTATCTCTTAAGGTTCACCCAGAAACTCAAAATTTATTCAGGTATACTACAAATCATATTTTTTGATTTGAAAGGCAAGTAAAGAGTTTAAAATTTTTTTTACAATAATCTACTGATGTTAGTCTTGAAGAAACTAAAGATTTGTAACAGACTTACATGGGTGCCGACAGGTTAGAACTTAATCCAGTAGTATTTGAAAAAAGCATTCAACTACCAAAATGCTCAAAATTCTTAGATAATCCAGTAGAATAAATTAATAGAGGATACTGAGTGTCAGGACTGTGCTGGGAGGAAATTGTGACTTTTGAAAACCCATGATGCCTAAACATTTTAGAGCCTGACTAATCTGTGCTGTCATCATTAGAAAGTGTAAAATTGGAAGGATTTTGACAGATGACAATCCTCTAAATTTTCTATCTCACTGCTGTTGACAATTTACCTTGACCTTAACCAGCGCTCATGGTCAAAACCTGATAAAGCCAATTATATCACTAAGAAATTGTGAGGAGTTTTATATTTCATTCTTTCTTTTCAATTCTGGAACATATTACATAAATCCCATTTACAGTTGTAGAGCACAGAAGTCAGTCCTTCTCTACTCTTGTGCAGACCCTAAAGCTGTCTATAGAGTAGCCATTCCACTTCAGTGGAAACAATTTTTCATACACAAGGTTATTATAGATGCCAGCTGGGGTAGTGGCAGAGAATGACATGGTTTAAATGATGGGCGAGAATGTACTGCAGGATAGGTGAAAATTTAAAAGTAATATAACATTGTGAGTCACTTGCTCTAAGTGTTAAAGATCCTCTGGCATAAATTCCCTTGCCAAAGATAGAAGGACTTTATGTTTGGCTATCTTCAGCTTCCACTAAGGAAACCGGCTGCAAGCAAAATATATGATTTGAATACATTTTAAATGAGCATTAATTTCAATGCTCTTATGATGTGTTATTTCAGAAATGAGTAGCGGGGTTCCCTGGTGTTTTTCCACCATTACAAATCGCCATGACTTAAAGCAAGTAGCTTGTAATGAATGACATATTCAAGGTAAAGTGAGATTACTACCTGCTGTTACAACTGCTAAAAAAGAAAACCAACTAATTTATCTATTTTTTTCTCACACACTTTAACAGATAAATGAATAACAGACCCAAAACTTGTGATAAAACCAGGCATATTCCTAGTTATATTTTTTATTTGCAGGTCAGTTTTTCTGCAATTATGAAATATTCTTTTTCTTTACTAAAATTCTTAGATACTTCCATTTCCTTTGAAAACATATATTACCTTTAGCACCTGGCAGAAGAATCAGACTATATTTTTTGGAAGAAAAAAAGAGGAAAGAATTTATCCTACTTAGGCAAAAAGTAAAGAAGAGGTGCTCTTTGAAGACGAAACAGGTCGGGGGATCCTAGAATACGTCCCTCCTTGGCCTGAATATTCCCTTTTGATTGGTAGAAAGATAAGTGTAGCAAGAGGGCTGTGGAGACTCTTTCCAACATATATCCTCTATTGCTTGTTTTTTTGTCTGTCTCCAGTGCTGCTGTGATCTCTCACAAAGCAAGAGTTACACCGAATCACTGAGGCAGGCATGCCTTACAGCCCCTTTGCACAGGTAAATTTAATGACTTGTTTTGCCAAATCATCCTTCAAAAAACTATGACTGTTGAACTCTATGACTTTGATATTGTCAACAGCAAATGTTAAAAATCATTTTCCATAACAGGAGTTGCAGAAACCTTGTAGAATTCAAAACAATATTTTTCTGTTTTTCAAGATATTAGAGGTCATATTTTCAAATTTCATTTACCAGACCCTCAACAAAAAGTCCTTATTTAAAAATTATATTTGCACTTAAACTAATGAATATTACAAACTATTACAGATTAAATAAAGTATTGCTTTAAAAAAGACGTTAGGTATGTTGAGACACAAAGTCATGTAAAATGATGAATGATAATCAGTATTTCTACTGGTTTTCTATTTGACAGAAAGTTAATTCATTTTCATAAACAAGGTATTCCTTTTCTGGAAGTGAAGAATTATGTAAGTCTCTGGATTTCACATAAAATTCTTTTTAAGTACTTTGAATAAAGCTTGTAAAATAAGAATATGGTTTGATGAACTTGAGAGTATTGTAAATGAAAGAACAAAAATATCATCTTCTCAACCCCAAAAAAAAATTGGAAGGGTGAATTTTGGGGGTGCTTGTTGCATTACTCTGAGGAAAGAAAAGATGAGAATGACATTTGTAATGCTGTATTAATCATTGCTGTTGGACCTTTTTTTGTTACTGTCATGTTTTATCCTCAGACCCCAGGGAGACTCTAGAACAGTAATATTTTGTCTTGCTTAGCCTACATCTAGCAAAGAAGTAATCTGAAATTTACTTGCAGTTTTATACTGCATGCTGCAGGTTTCCATTGTGTTGACTGTTACTGACAAGAATCAGGGTGAAATTTTGATGAAAAGTGGACCACTGTTGACAAAGTGCAAAACCAAAAACTTCCTATACCCTCCTTTTTTAGTGTGTGGTTGAGAATAAAGAGATTGTTTCTATCATTATTAATATGAAGGGAGAGCACAGTATTTTGAAAATTAGAATCTAATCTTTTTGTAAAACAGTAAGATAATTGTAGTTGTACATTGGCTGCAAATGTAGTGGCTGTGTAAAAAGCTATGTATTGACAAAACAATCACAAGAAAAAGTAGCAGTATAATTAAACTACTATAAATAGTAGCAGGTATCTTAAAATTTTCTGGCTTCCTTGCACTCTCCTCCTAATTTGCAGCAAAGGTTTATATATGTGAGTTTTTTAAAGCGTTTCCCCAGTACTCCTTGGTAGTAATTGTATGCACCATTACTGACAGTAAGTCTGCATCAGCACAGAATATATGAGTGCTATTTCTTTGAATGCCTCTTCCTTTGATCACTGCTCCTCTAAATAATATAGGAGATTGCCAAGATTTTTCTCTAGTGTCAATTTATCATAAAGAAACCACCATTGCTTCTTATTGGTTTTAACTGATGCATTCCTGTGGAAGCCTGATTTTGTACCATAACTATTGCTAGAATGCAGTGTTACCAGGTTGAAATTCAAGAGTGGATTTCTCATACATTGAATAGAGTTACAAAATTTATTCACGCTTAAAAATTCCTTAAAATGTGTGAGCTCATATTTACCTATCACCTTTGAATTATAGTATCTCTCAGATACTGTAATACTTTTTATTTTTTGGAGGTTTTTTGCTATTTTCTAAACCTCCTCTTCCCCTGTTTTAAAGACTATTCTCCCACTGCAGAGCTTTCAGAGGGAGACATCTACTTTACATTTTATGGTCCAGTATGTGACATGGAAGCCAAACTCCAACAACATTCTCAAAGAAAGCCTCTGCTGTTTGTCTGCACTATTTAGCTTTAACCTCTTTGCACATGAAATTATCCAGTAACTGCCTGAAACTTTAAAAGCAAAGCAATTAACATAAAATCAAAACGGAATAGTAACTCAAGAAGTGAAAGACAGAAAGCCAAATAATGGATAAGCAAGCCTATATAAGTACTGCATACTTTCGAAGCTTCAATTTCTGGTTACCAGACAACTGCATAGAGTGCTAAGAAACCTACAGGGAAAAAAAAATCCTTTTATTTCTAGGTATACATCTGTATTAAGTCCAAGGGGTTAGTGCAATATGGGTAAATAAAATTCATTTAACTTCACAGAGGTTAAAAATTCAATAGCCCCAGATGGTACAGAAGATTAAGAAAATCAGATCTTATACCAGATAATACACTTTTTTTTCATATTACCGCTACAGTTTATTTTACTATCCATTCATCCATCACATAAGGCACATAACAGATATAATATATATTTTCCTTTCCTCCTGATAAATAGAATTTCAAAAGAATATGAAAAATCAGAAATTGCAAATATAAAAGCATATTAATTGTTATTTCTGTCTTTCATAAAATACTAGAAAACTGAAGTGATTAGAAGCTTGTCACTTAGTTGCCATTAAGTCTTCTATGAAATTGCACATGTAGTCAAGAACATTACTTTGTTTATATATTTTTATACACATATTATCATACATCTTCTCAGGGAATAAAGGCCTACTGATTCAGTATTTTCAATCTCCACAAAGTTTAAGTGCTGAGTAACTAGAACTTTTCGCCTAAAAATGGAATGTAAGAAATTATTGTTCAACATGACATATAACAATATCTACGATGAGGAGGCATACAAAGGAAGTTCTTCTTAGTAGTAGAAAGACTAGCCAGCGGGGAAGACGACCGGCTTGG
>VZRE01003870.1:0-13927 GCA_013396775.1 Cephalopterus ornatus | reverse complement strand
CGCGGGGAACGCGCCCCGTGCCGCTGCTCCGGGAATTCCAGCCCCTCCCCACCCTCCCAGCCAGGAATCCCTTCCCAACGTCCCACCCAAGCCTCCCCTTTCCCAGTGGGAAGCCATTCCCTGTGTCCTGTCCCCCCAGCCCCGGTCCCCGGTCCCTCCCCAGCTCCCCTGGAGCCCCTTGAGGCTCGGGAAGGGGACACAGGCTAAAACCTCCAGGGATTCTTTTTCCTCTCTGTCTGCCCCGGAGCCTTCCCCTCTCCAGCCTGAAGATTCCCGCTTTTCCCAGCCTGTCTCCAGAGCGTGTCTCCTCAGTGAAGTCGCCCTAAGGAGGACGTGCCTGTTTGATGGGCTCGGCCAGCAGACAGCCCACGGCCCTCCCGCCGCACACGAACAGGTAGGTCCTGCTCTGCGCCGGCCGCCGCACGGACACCTGCTGGAATCCCAGCTCGTTATCCACGATCTCCCGCACCTCCTCCGCCTGCGAGGCACACACACACGGCCCAGGAATCAAACAGAGGCGAGCAAAAAGGGGTTCCGCCCCAAAAACCATCCCGCGGTCTGGCGAGGCCGGGAGGAGCCTCGGCCCAGAGTGTGGATGGAGAGGATGGTGCTGGGGCAGGAGGGATCGGGATGTGCCGGGACACACGGGATCAGGCCGTGCTGGGAGCAGAATGCATTAGCAAAAGAGGGACGAGGTTGTGTTGGGATCGGGCCGTGCTGGGAAAAGAGGGATCAGGACGTGCTGGGACAGGAGGGATCAGGCTGCGTTGGGACCAGGCTGCGTTGGGACAGCAGGGATCAGGCTGCGTTGGGACAGCAGGGATCAGGCTGCGTTGGGACAGCAGGGATCAGGCTGCGTTGGGACAGCAGGGATCAGGCTGCGTTGGGACAGCAGGGATCAGGCGGCGTTGGGACAGCAGGGATCAGGCTGCGTTGGGACAGCAGGGATCAGGCTGCGTTGGGACAGCAGGGATCAGGCTGCGTTGGGACAGCAGGGATCAGGCTGTGCTGGAACAGGAGGGATCAGGCACTGCTGGGATCAGGCACTATTAGGATCAGGCTGTGTTGGGATCAGGGTGTGTTGGGATCAGACTGCTGGGACAGGAGAGATCAGGGTGTCTTGGGATCAGGCTGTGATGGGACAGGAGGGATCAGGGTGTTTTGGGATCGGGCTGTGTTGGGACAGGAAGGATCAGTGTTTTGAGATCAGGCACTGTTGGGATCAGGCACTGTTGGGACAGGGAGGAGGGGGAGGATGTGTCAGGATGAGGGTTCAACCCCCCAAAATTCCCACCCCAGCCCGCCTCAGCTCTCCCTGTGACCCGGCACCACCCCACAGGGAGGGATTTCGGGATCTGAGCCAGCACAGAGCTCATCTCCAGGAGAAATCCCAAAACAAACACCCGTGTACCTTCTTGACAGCGTATTTCGGGTCAGTCGGAAGGATCAGCACGATCTTCCCATCCCAGAATTCCGCCACAACTCGCTCTTTCTTCCAGCCCTGCCACGGAGAGGGGGAAAAACATCCCAAACAAACAAGGGAGGAGGAAGGAAGTGATTCAGGGAGGCCTCTGGCAGAGGCTGCTCCAGCTTTCGGGAATTAAGTCAAATCCCATCCATCACCCCGGGCGGGAACAACCCAAACTGCACTTGAACCTGCCCTCTGGATATAAAATGTTTGCCTGGCTGTGCCTGGACAGGGAATCACGGATGTTTCAGGGTGGAAAAGCCCTTGGGGAACATGGAGTCCAACAATTCTCCCATCACTTCCAGGGCCATCACTGATCCGCATCCCCAGGTGCCACATCCACAGGGATTTTAGATCCCTCCAGGGATGAGGACTCCGCCCCTGTGCCAGGCCTGGAGAACCCTTTCCATGAAGGAATTTTTCCCAGCTTTTTTCCCCCTACCAGGCAGCTTTCCAGACACTCCTTTCCCCAGGCTGGAGCATTCCATGGGGTCGATCCAAGTGAAGGACCTGGCACTCATTGATCCTCACACCACCTCCCTCCCATGGATCCAGCCTGTCCAGATCCCTCTGCAGATTCCTGCCCTCCAGGAGATCCATATCCCACCCGATCCTGGTCCCAGGCATCCCCTCACCACGTATCTGAGTCCCTCCAGGAATCTCTCGTGGTGCTGGATGTGCTGGGCCTCATCCTCTGGGCTGGCAGCCGAGTAGATCATCCCACAGGATTTGCAAATGATGGCTCCAAAGTGCTTCTGACCCGCATCCTGGTGGGAGAGAGATCCAGGGGAACATTCCAGAGCTGCTCAGGCTCAGGGCTGAGGCTCAGCATCGGCTCCAGGTGGAAGTCTTTGCTTCCAGATGGATTGGAGGACAGGAATTACCCCCAGGGAACGCACTGAATGGAGCGTTTGGAACGAGGATGGAAGGAGATCAACTGAGGAAAAAATGGAGAAGTGCCTCACAAAAATAAAAAAAACAAGGGAAAACTGTAGGGTTTTGGCCAGCTCTCTGAAAACAGGTAATTTTTATCTGGGAATAGAGAGAAGAGAAAGCTTTCTGCGTCCCCTAAGTCCCTGGTTTTTACCTCAAATCCCCTCAGAGCCTTCCTCAAACTCCTACAAACCCGCCGTTTTTACCCCAAGCCACCCAAACCAGATTAAAATTGGGACTTTTACTCTTAATTTCCCCTCAAACTCCTCCAAAAATCACATTTTTACCCCAAATCCCCTCACAAACTCCCCAAAAACGCAGGCTTTACCCCAAATTCCCCCTCAAACTCTCCAATAACGTCACTTTCACTACAAATCCCCCACACACTCCCCAAAACCTCCCTAAAAATGTGACATTTACCCCAAATCACCACTCAAAGTCCCCCAAAACCTGATTTTTACCTCAAACCCCCTCAGACCCTTACTCAAACTCCTCCAAACTCGCCATTTTTACTCCAAATCCCCCAAAATTATTAAAATCAGAACTTTTACACCCAATTCCCCCTCAAATTCCTCCAAAATGCCACTTTTACCCCAAATTGCCTCACAAACTCCACAAAAATGTGGCTTTTACCCTAAATTACCCTAAATTAGGCTTTTATCCTAAATTTACCCTAAACCCCCTCAAACTCATCAAAGCCCATACTTTTGCCCCAAGTCCCCTCAAACTCCCTCAAAACTCACCAAAATGTGAGTTTACCCCAAATTTCCCCTCAAAGTCACCAAAAACCTGTTTTTTACCCCTAATCCCCTCAGACTATTTCTCAAACCTATCCAAACCTGCCATTTTTACCCCCAAATCCCCCAAAACAGATTAAAAATTGGACTTTTACCCCAAATTTCCCCCTCAAACTCACCAAAACTGCCATTTTTACCCCAAATCCCCTCATAAACTTAAGATTGCCACTTTTACCTCAAATTCCCCCTCAAACTCCCCAAAAACATGGATTTTACCCTAAATTCCCCCTCAAAGTCATCGAAGTTCACACCCTTGCCCCAAATCCCCTCACACTTCCCAGACACTCTCAAAAAAAGTGATTTTTTACCCCAAATCACCCCTCAGAGTCCCCAAAAACTTGTTTTACCTCAAATTGCCTCAGAACCTTCTGCAAACTCCTCCAGAGACACTCTTTTTTACCTCAAATACTCTTATTGACTCCCCAAAAATGCCACTTTTACACCAAATTCCCCCTCAAGCTCACGAAAAATGTGGTTTTTACCTCAAATTCCCCCTCAAACTCAAAGCCAGCACTGTTGCCCCAAATCCCCTCAACACTAACCAAAACCTCACTAAAAATGTGACTTTTAGTCCAAATCCCCCCTCAGAGTCCCCAAAACCCTGTTTTTAACCTTAAATCCCCTCAGATCTTTCCTCAAAACTCCTTCAAACCTGACATTTTTAATCAAAATCCCCCAAAACCGATTAAAATCGGGACTTTTACCCCAAATTCCCCTTCAAGCTCCTCAAAAAATGACACTATTACCCCAAATCCCCTCACAAACTCCCCCAAAACGTGTCTTTTACCCCAAACTCTCCCTCAAACTCACAGAAAATGCCACTTTTACCCCAAATCCACTCACAGTCTCAAAAACTGTCATTTTTGCCTCAAATCCCCCCAAACACCTATTTTTTACCTCAAATCCCCTCAGACCCTTACTCAAACTCCTCCAAACCCGCCAAAATGATTAAAACCAGAACTTTTACCCCCAATTCCCCCTGAAATTCCCCCAAAATGCCACTTTTACCCCAAATGCCCTCACAAACGCCACAAAAATGTGGCTTTTACCCCAAATTCCCCCTCAAACTCATCACTTTTGCCCCAAATCCCCTCAAACTCCCTCAAAACTCATCAAAAATGCGAGTTTGCCCCAAATTTCCCCTCAAACTCACCAAAAAAAGCCACTTTTACCCCAAATCACCCCTCAAAGTCCCCAAAAACCTGTTTTTCACCTTAAATCCCCTCAGATCCTTCTGCAAACTGCTCCAAACCTGCCATTGTTACCCTAAACCCACTGAGGGGAATTAAAATGGGGATTTTTACCCCAAATTCCCCCTCAAACTCCACTAAAAATGCCACTTTCAGACCAAATTCCCTCAGACTCCCCTAAAACTCACTGAAAATGCGACTTTTACCCCAAATTGCCCCTCAAAGTTCCCAAAAACCTGGGTTTTACCTCAAATCCCCTCAGGTCCTTCCTCCGGCTGCTCCAAACCTGCCATTTTTACCCCAAGTCCCCTCACAAATTCCTCAAAAACACCACTTTTACCCCAAATCCCCCCCAACTCCCCAAAAACATGTTTTACCTGAAATTCCCCCTCAAACTCCCCCAAAATGCCACTTTTACCCCAAATCCCCTCACAAACTCCACAAAAACGTGGCTTTTACCCTAAATTCCCCCTCAAACTCATCAAAGCCCACACTTTTGCCCCAAATCCTCTCACACTACCTCAAAACTCACCAAAATTGCAACTTTTACCCCAAATCGCCACTCAAAGTCCTCAAAATCCTGTTTTTTACCTCAAATCCCCTCAGAGCCTTCCTCCAACTGCTCCAAACCCACCATTTTTACCCCAAATCCCCTCACAAACTCCCTCCAACTGCTCCAAACCCACCATTTTTACCCCAAATCCCCTCACAAACTCCCTAAAAACATGTTTTTTTGCCAAAATGTGTTTCAATGATAACCTCCCCCACACCTTTACCACCAATTTGGAGATAAAATTGTGAGAGCTCCTTTTTTTTCTTTTCCCCCAATTTTCTGGGTTTAAATTGAGGGGAAAAAAATCCCTTTTCCCTCATTTTAAGGGGATTAAATTGAATTTAAAGTGTTTCTCAGGAGGGACCTGTTCCCGGCTGCCCATTCCCGATTCCTGCTCCCACTTCCAGCTCTGAGCCGCCTCTGCTCCCACAGGAAGCCGTGGGAAAGGGAAATCATCCAGCCAAATCCTATGGAATCCATAAAGCCTTGGCTGAGCTTCCTGATATCTTTTTAACGTAATGTTCCACAAATCCCTGTTGAATTCTCCAAGTGCTAATCCCAGAAAAACCATAGCAATGGATTTTCCAACTACTGCCACATGTTAGGTAAGTCACTCGCTGCCAACAGCTCCTTTTGTGATTCCCTCATGGAATATTCCCGGTTTCCTCATCCCAAAATTCCCCATCCCAGGACCCAGCACATCCTTACAATGATCATCTGATCCCTGGAACGTCTGCAGAGCTCCTTGGCCTTCCTGCTTTTCTGGGAGGTGTGGGGGACTTTTCCAGGTGGGCTGCTCCCAAATGGAGAGGGGATCTCATCCAGCGGCCTGGAAACCATGGAAAACAAGAGGGAAAAGAGTTAAACCAGGGCAGGGCGGTGGTTGGGATTTCAGGGAGACCAAAGCTTTCCAGGCGCTGTGGAGGGAGGATCCAGGAAAAGCCATAATTGGGTAAAAAGTTAATTAACTCTGGATTGAGCAGCTTTGCCATCCTAATTCCAAGATTTTGGAAATTCAGCAGCAAATTGAAGGGATAAACAGCAAAGTGAGGAGCAGAGGGTGAGATTCCTGAATGGAATAGCGGATGGTTCCCAGCTCATGGGATGGAATGGGATGAGCTCTGAGGTCCCTTCCCACACCTGATCCATGTGGGATACCTGGACAAAGACATGGATAAGGGTCCTGCCCTGCCAGGGCTGTGGAAACACCAGGAATCACCAGGTGTGGATCCAGGGATGGGAGAGCTGGGAATGTCCACCTGGAGAAGAGAAGGATCCAGGAGAACCTTGGAGACCCTTCCAGTGCCTAAAGGGGCTCCAGGAGAGCTGGAGAGGGTATGGAATGACAGGACAAGAGGGAAATGGCTTCCCACTGCCAGAGTGTTGATGGGATTTTGGGAAGGAATCCTCCCCTGTGAAGTGACACTTAAACAATCCCAAAGTGTGGAATTCTAAAGGTTGTGCAGCGACCCTGGAAAGTCCTGGAATTAATCTCATGGAAGGTGGAATTAATTCAGAGAAACACCAAACAATTTGACAGCTCTGGATCCCAAGGAGAACTTCCAAAGCAGGAAAAGCTGGAGCTGGAGCTCCTCAGCTTTCCCAGGACACGACAGGAAATCCAGAAGTGCTTTTAAATTTAATGGCAAACACCAGGATTTTCCATGTTTTCCAGGGCTCCACGAGCACCACGGGAGGTGTTTGGAAAAGCCACGGGAGGAGGCAAAGCAAACACTGGAACCAGATCCCTTTCAACACCCGTGGAGAAGGGGAGCCAGAAGTTTGGGAATGTTTATTTTGGCTCCTTCAGGAGCGACCTGAAGTCGTTTTGTTTAACGTTCACAATAAATCGGCTCAGGAGGGGTTTTATTAGGAACAAAACGGGCTTAGGATGAGAGACGGGAGGTTTGGGTGGGATATCGGGAAGGAATTCCTGGCTGGGAGGGTGGGGAGGGGCTGGGCTGGAATTCCCAGAGAAGCTGTGGCTGCCCCTGGATCCCTGGGAATTCCAAGGCCATGCTGGAGCCCCCTGGGATAGTGGGAAGTGTCCCTGTTCCAGGTGGAACTGGATGAGCTTTGAGGTCCCTTCCCACCCAAACCAGTCCCTGGATCCACCCAAACACCCCCAGGGCTGCTGCATTCCCGGGACGAGGATACCCTGGGATCAAGATATCCCTGTCCTAAGGATTTCTTTACTCCTGGAGAGACTGGAGTGGGATCTCACCTTTTCCTGCTGGCCAGGGGTGCAGAGAATATGGGATACACCACGGCTTTGGAGGGAGAAGCTGGAAAAAACAAGTGGAATTTCATGGTTTAGTCATTTTCCGTTGCAGGACACAGGGAAACAGAAATTCCAACACCAACGGGACTTCAAAGAGGCAAAACCCACCGGAATTACGGTTTTCTTGGCTCTTAATTAAGAATTTTAATCAGAAGGTTTCTCCATTTTCCATAATTTTGGCCCAAACAGCCTGGACCTGAGGCTTCCTCATCCCAGAAAAACTAGGAAGCAACAAGTGCAAAGTTACAGGATAATTCAGCCAAAACTTTGGGAATTAGAAGCAGGTAATTTATTAATTGGGAATATTTTTGCCCTGGCGTGTAAAAAGTTTGGGGTTTGTGTTGTTTTATGCTTGCTCTTGACTGAATTCCCAAAAAAGGACTTCTTAGGAATTACGGGAATATAGGGAAGCAGAGGAGTGGCTCTAAAGCTTCCCAAAAAACATTCCATGGAGGTGTTTTCTAGGAGAGAGAAAACAACTAAAAATATCTCGGGAATATCAGTAGTGGAAAAAGAGTCACGAAAATCCCAATAAATAATAGAAATCCAACAGCTTCCTTAAAAAATCCGTGATTTCAGAGGGCCAAGACACTTCTTGGGAAAGGGCCCAGCAGGGAAATGACATCAGGAAATCTTTGGGAATGTGGTGGCAGGCGGAAAACCCAGGAAAAGGAGGATTTGCCCCAGAGGTGGAGGCAGCAGGAAGCACAGGGAATGTCACTCCTCGGGACAAGGAGCTGGGAAAAGGGGCGACTTCAACAACAAGATTCCCAAAATGGATAAAGAAATTCCCAGGTGAAGCAAAATTAAAGGGAAAGGGAAAAAAAATACCCCTCAGGAATGTTGCTGATTCCTTCAAGGAACAGAATAAGGCCAGATGTGCCAGGAAAAAAGTGGGAAAAGAGGCAAATAGGGGTAAATCCTGCCCTGGAAACTCAGGGAATCCGAAGGGAAAGCAAAGCAGGAAGGTGGATGAGGCACCGGGAAAACACCCAGGAATGGCCAGAGGAAAACAGAAGATTCCAGGAAATTTAATGTGCTTTTATTCCAATTATTCATGGAAGAATTGGTTGGGACAAAAAGGAGGGATAAAACCCCGCAGAGGGACGAATCCCACAGGTGGTGAGGCTGGAATAGGGAATGCTGCCTGGTTTCAAACAGGGAAAACGTGGAAAAAGCAGGGAATTGGGGTAAAACACTAAGAGTTCAACCTCTGGCATGGGAAGGGGCAGCAGGGAGAGGCCAAAAGGTTCTTTTTCCTTGGTGAAATAATATCTCATCAAATAATACTTCCACAACAGTTAATCCTTGTTATTATCCATTGGAATTCCCGCAGGGAAAATTAATGAGTGTCTTTATTTAGATATATTTATTTATATAAGTACATATTAATGTATATATTTATTTATATAAATTTGGAGGCAATTTTTTGTACAGAGGGGGGTGTAAAAGTTTAATTTTAGAGACATTCTTGTACTGAAAAGGGTCAGGTCGGAATAAGAAGGGGGAAAACTCAACAATCCAGGGAAAAATCGGGGACAGGGATTGGTGGGGGTTGAAACTGTGGAGGAATTATATGGAAATCGAGGGGGGAAATACAGGGAAAAACTCCCTTCCTGCTAATTAGGAGCTTGTAAGGATCGAGGTGGGGGGTTGTTTGGGAATATCCCACCGGGAAAATTAAAGAAAGAAGCCAAATTCCTTAAGATCTGGATGGGAAAAGGGAAGCAGGGAGATTCAGGGAAACCATCCAGTGGGAAATGAATGGGAAAAATGCAATTATAGGTTTCAGACACAGTGATTTCCCAAATCTTCCTGGGAATGGGCAGGTTAGAGGGATAAAAAGAATTCACACGTGGATGAAAACTGAAACAAATCCATGAAATTCTCATCATTTAATTGATTATCCAGCTTTTTAAAAGCTGAATTAAAAGGACAGCGTGGAATTCAGGGCTGGGAAAAGCAGGTAAAGATATTCCCAAAGGTTTTTCTGCCTCATTTTCCTACAGCACAAAAAAGCCTGGATTTAAAGCAGGAATAATCCGACTCACCCTGTTTGCTCCCTTTCGGGGGAGATTGGCTGCAAAGGACAACGCAATCCTTGGATTCCCAGCCTGGGGAAGAGCTGATCCCATCAGCTCCCTGGGAAAGAAGATAAGGTGTTTAGGGACAAAAGGAAAACCTGGATTTGAGTTGGGCCAGCAGTTGGGTTTGATGGTCCCAAAGGTCTTTTCCAAGCAAATCCCAGAGAAGCTGTGGCTGCCCCTGGATCCCTAGGAGTGTCCAAGGCCGGACTGGAGCCCCCTGGGATAGCGGCAGGTGTCCCTGCCCATGGAATGGGATGGGCTTTGAGCTCCCTTCCCACCCAAACTATTCCAGGATCCTGTGATTCCATGGAGTTTGAGGATGCTCCAAGGGCTGGATTTAGAGCCAGAGACCTTGGAGCAACTTCCAGAGCATCCAGGGGCTCCAGGAGAGCTGTAGAGGACTGGGGCCAAGGGATGCAGGGACGGGACACAGGGAATGGCTTCCCACTGCCAGAGGGCAGGGAGAGATGGGACATTGGGAAGGAATTCCTGGCTATGTTTCCCATGTCCTGGAGCCGTCCGTGCTGGGGATCAGCAGCTCCAGGCCCAGCTCGGGCTGCTCCAGCCAAACAAGCACGGAATTCCCAGGAAAAGTGCCCCAAGAAGCCCGACTCGGGGGCGGTTTTGCCGCGTGTGGTCCGTGACTTCACCGTCTGGGAAGGGCAGGGCCGGGAAAAGCCGAAAGCGGCTCCAGGAGGGGCTGAGAGTCTCCCGGGGAACATCTTCTCTCCCCTCCCCTTTGGAGCCGAGGCTTTTTTGGGAATGCCCCCGGAGCCGCGGCTCCGGAGCCCCCCCCAAAGCTCAGCCCTCGCCCTACTCCTTAAAACAACTCAAAAGCGCTGGGGAAATAAAAAAAGCTGAAAAATCCCTTTCCCAGCTTTTTTTCACAGGGAAAGAAAAAAACGCAGACAACAAACAGGGGGATGACACAGGTTGTCTTCCTTGGAAAAAAGGATCCCGCTGAGAGCTCTCCTTCCAGCCACAAGCACTGGAATACTTCCCTGCGCCGAGAGCCAGGGAGAGACGAGAAATCCCTGCTGTTTATCCCAGTTTTACACCTTCCCAAGGCAGCCATGAGGGAAGAATCCGTGGATATTTGTAATCATGGAAGCCGGTTTAATCCCAGCAGGTCCCGGAGCCCTCGACTTACCCCGTTTTCCACGGCACTGTCTCCCACTGCTCCGGGCTTGGAAGCGCAGGACACGCTCCCAGTTTCCTGTGGAGATGCTTTTCCTCCGTGTCCCGAATCTCCCAGATTCCCAGAGCTCTCCCTGTTCTCCTCGCCCTCCTCCTGGGGCACAGGGATCCTTCCCAATACCCCCCTCTCCTCCGGGGTTTTGCTTCCATCCGCTGGCTCCGCGTTTTTCACTGGCTCCTCGTTTTCCTGTGGGGGTTTGGGAAGGGCCTGGGGAGCCTTGGAGTCTCCAGGGTTTTTCTTGGAGTGGGATTTCTTCCTGGCAGTGAAAAAAGCTGCTCCCAGCTGGAGTTTCAGGGCTGGTTTCACCTTCATGCTCAGCACCCGGAAGGGAGAATCCATCTTTTTCTGGATGAGGCAATTCCCAGCTTCCTTCTCTGCACTTGGCTTTCCCACTGGGATCTCCCCCTTGCTCTTCTTAGTTTTTGGGACACTCCGGCCACGTTTGGGATTTGGGGTGTGTTTGGCCGCCTTGGGGTTTGGATTCCTGCCCCAATTCCCGCTCCAATTCCCGCTGGCGTTCTCCATCCTGCTGGCAGCCGGGAGATTCCCATCCCCGCTCCTCATTCCCAAAACCTGTATCTCCTTGAGCTTCTTCCTCTCCACAGGATCCAGGTAGTTCTTCCCTTTGCCATAAAAAGACCCCACAGGCACGTGGGGCTTGGAGGAGGTTCTGAGGGATAATTTCCTGGGAGAGTCCCGCTGCGGGGCCGCGGGAACACGGGATGCCTGGAGTGGGGAGATATCCAGCCTCCGGGAAGTCGCCGGTTTCACCGGGACATCCTCGTTTTCCTTCATCTCATCCCCGGAGCTCGGAGACCACTTGATCTGGGAAGCAAACCGCTTATTCCCGGATTTCTGGGAGGGGGAAGGACCCTCGGGAAAGGCTTTGGTCCGTTTCTTCACGGGGGTCTTGAAGGCCGAGGGGGAACTGCAGGGACAAAAATCAGGGAATGAGGCATCACATCCTGCCTGGAGCTGCTCCAGAGGCTGGGAATGACAGTTATCCTGCTTCCTGGAATGCTGCCGGGGGCAGGGGGGATTAATTAGGGCCATTTGTGATTAAGGTGGGAAATAAGGATGGATTTGTTCCTGGAAAATCCCTAATCCCTGTGCGTGAGGCTGGGAAAGCTCAGGGCCTTCTCCTGGGGTGTTTTATCCCAGTTTTTGGGAGTCTTGCCTCCCAGAATCCCACTCCAGAAAGCTATTTCAGCATCCCAAAAACCATCAGGAAATCACAGTCCCAAAAACCATCAGGAAATCACAAATAACCTCCGAACCCACTTCCCAAAATGATACAACTTTTAGGAAGGGCCTGAACAATTCCAGGGTTCTGGATTTCCACTTTCAGGAAGTTCCTGAGCAATTCCAGGGTTCTGGATTTCCATTTTTAGGGGGGGCCTGAACAATTCCAGGGTTCTGGGTTTCCATTTTTAGGAAGGGCCTGAACAATTCCAGGGTTCTGGATTTCCATTTTTAGAGAGGGGCTGAACAATTCCAGGGTTCTGGATTTCCATTTTTAGGAAGGGCCTGAACAATTCCAGGGTTCTGGGTTTCCATTTGCTCCTGGGACCTTGTCCTTTTAATTTAGGGATCCAACTTCATTCCTGGTCTGATCCCTCCCAATGCATTTTTTGAGGGGAATTCCAGGAGAATGAGGAAAATGTTTGGATGGTGGAAGGTGAAAGGAGAAACAAGCTCTTCTTTGGGATTTAAACTCAACTCTTGGTCATAGCCAGGGGTTTTCCTGGGAAAGGACCTCAAAGCTCATCCCATTCCACGGGCAGGGACAACTCCCACCATCCCAGGGAATCCAACCCGGCCTGGGACACTCCCAGGGATCCAGGGGCAGCCACAGCTTCTCTGGGAATCCCAGCCCAGCCCCTCCCCACCCTCCCAGGGAGCCAGCAATTCCTTCCCAATGTCCCATCTCTCCCTGCCCTCTGGCAGTGGGAAGCCATTCCCTGTGTCCTGTCCCTGCATCCCTTGGCCCCAGTCCCTCTCCCGCTCTCCTGGAGCCCCTTCCACTGCCAGGTGGAATTGGATGACCTCTAAAGTCCCTTCCCACCCAACCCATTCCATGATTCCACGACAATTAAGCTGCTTTTCCCGGGAATAATCCCTGGGAGAACAGATGTGGACTCACCTGTTGGGGGCGGGGGAGCCCTGGCTCTGTTTCCGGGGGGTTCCGGCTGCCTGGGCCTCGCTGGGGCACCTGGAAAACCCACAATTCCCATGGTTTGAAACAGAATTCCAGGGAAAAAAACCCTCAAAATTAGGAAATAAGCAAGAGAAGGTGAGAGACAGGGAATAAACCACTAGGAGGGAGCAGTGCAGGAATGACAGACCTGGGAATACCGGGACGTGGTGAGGAGCTTCCAGGTCATGAGGCACAAACACGTCCCAAAATCCCGCCCCTAAAGAATTCCAATAACCCAGGAATGTGTTTTCCTGTCTGCCTCTCATGAACCTCTTTCCAGAATTGATTCCTATAAACCTGCCTTTTTTCCTGGTCAGTTTATTCCCACAGGATTCCACCTCTCAGATCTTTACCCTCCACATTTTCCCCCCTTCCCACGGAGCCAAATCCCATAAATCCCTTTTTTTCTTTTTTTTTTTGGGGGGGGTGTCCTTTATTGACACAACAATTTAAACCAGTTCTGCTCCACCTCTCCCAGTTCAGGAGAATTATTGGGACAACAGTTTTTCCTGTTGCTGGAATTTTGCCCAACTGGGAAACGCCCCAAATCCACAAAAACCTGTAGCCAGGAGGAGAATAAATATTTTTAATATTTGTTGATAATAATTATTGTTTCATTAGTAATAAATACTTTAATAGAAACAGAATATATTCCAGGGTCCTCAAACCCTTGGAAGGGTTCCCAAACTTTGGGGTCCCAAAAAAGCTGTGGGGTCCCAAAGCCCTCGAGGGTGTTTTGTGGGGCCCCCAAACCTCGGGGGGGGGGTCTCTGTGGGATCCCCAAAGCTTTGGGGGTCTCTCTGGTGTCTCTAACCCATGGGGAAGGGTCTCTGTGGGGTCCCCACACCTTTTGAGGGGGTCTGTGTAGGGTCCCCAAGCACTTGAGGGGTCTCTGTGGGATCCTCAAGCCCTTGTGGGGTCCCCAAACTCCTATAGAGTGTCTCTGTGGTGTCCCCAACCCAAGGGGAAGGGTCTCTGTGGGATCCCCAGGCCCTTCATGGGGTCCCAAAGCCCTTGGGGTTCCCCAAAGCTTCGTGGGGGTCTCTGTGGGGTCCTAAATCTCTTTTTGGGGAGGGGTGTCTCTGCGAGGTCCTCAAGCCCTTAGCAGGTCCTTATGAGGTCCCAAAGCTTTCGGGGTGTTTGTGGGGTCCCCAAACCCTTGGGGTGGGGTCTGTGTGGGGTCTCCACACCCTCAGGGGAGTCTCTGCGGGGTCCCCCACACA